>VZRQ01011070.1:272119-503059 GCA_013397975.1 Machaerirhynchus nigripectus | reverse complement strand
TCTTCTTTTTTTTTGTCTTTTTAGGAGAGATAAATCCAATGTTGAATTTAAAACTTCGAATGATGGGAATCTACTGCAGCCTTTAGCAAGTTGTTTCAGAGATTAGTTTGCTCACTACTCAAATTCACACTTCATTTTCAGTTGAAATTTATTTTGTTTGAACTACCAGCCATTGTTTCACCTTAGTTTGTTACACTGCAGAGCCTTATCAAATTTATTCCTTCTGCCCTTTTCCTTCCCCCTGTGGATATATTTAGACTGCAATCAGGTCATTTTCTAAGCCTTCTTTGATAACTAAATAGAGTTGCTTGAGTATTTCACAACAAGGCACGTTTCCCAAGCCTGTAAGCATTCATGTGGTTCTTCTCTGAATCCCTTCCAATTCATCAATATCCATCTGAAGTGTAGACACCAGAACCAAATAGTATTCCAGCAGCAATCTCGCCAGTGCCAAATGCAGAGTTAATTTAACCTCACTACCCCTGCTGAGTTCTCTCACATTTAAATGCTCAAAGGTTACACTAGATTTGAACCATGCTCAGTAAGCATGAAGATTATGGCCCCCAGGACTTCTTTTCTGCCACTGCCTTCAGAAAACACTGAAAAGTCACCCCAAGACACCATGCTATGTGCATAGCCTGTATTTTTATTTTTCAGACATATAAACTTCAATTTGGCTCAGCTGAAACACATGCTATTTGCTTGATATCTTCAAACAGCCAGATCACTCAGCAATCTGTTCCCTTCCATGCTCCCCCAAGCTCATGTTATTTATAGACTTAATCCATAATTACATTCTGGTCTTTATTTCCAAGTTGTGGATATATTTATTGAATAGTGTTTTTCTGAGCAGATTCTTGTGGGAAACACAGACATTTGAAAAAAATTCTCTTTTTTTAATTAGATTTTGAGAACCATTGTTTAACAAGGTCTCAATGCATTCAATGTGTGCCCCATTGATTTTATATCATTCTAGCTAACAAATGCACCATGTGAGCATCATTCCAAATGTCTGAAAGTCTATCATATCAACAATATTACACTGATCAAACAGATACAAAATTTCATTTCAAATAATAGTATAAATTCAGTTAAACAATACCCTTTTCATAAAAATGTGTTGATTGGCATTTGTTATTCCCCCCTCATTAACTCTTATTACTATAGTTATATGTCAGACATGCTGTTACTTTGCCAGGAACTGATGGTGGGCTGAAAAACTTGTAATTACCTAAAGCAGCCTGTCTTTTTTAAAGTATTGGTACTGTTGTGATTTTATTCAAGTTCTCTGGGATATTCTCTGCCTTCCTAGAATCAATCAGTATTGATTGTTGTTGATCGCTACTTTTCTTTTTCTTAGCTGTAAGCTCTCTGTATCTGCTGATTTTAAAGGTCCTCTTCGACACCATCCCAGATTGAAGTTGCAATGATTTCTTCATCATGATCATCGTCTGTCATGGTTTAACCCCAGCCAAAACACAGCCCCATACCAGCCACTGTGAAGAAAATTAATTCAGCCCTAACCAAAACCAGCACACATCTGATGTTAATATTCATTGACTCTGAAATCTGGGACAGAAAACTTTGCTTTGGTAATACGGAGAAAAATTTATTTCAGTAATTTTGAGAACTCACAGCAATTAAATATGCTATTGTGTTTCTCATGGTTTAGACATAGTTAAACAAAAAAAAAGATTTGCATCTGCAGACTACAAATTTCTACATGTGTCTCCTTGTTTCCATTTAACCTGTATATACACTTGTATATACATAAATTCAAATTGGGTTACTTTATTTTTCATTCAGAGTACAGTTGGGTGGTTTTTCAAGCAGTGTCATGGTTTCCTCAAAGTATGTGATTGTGACATTTTAGCATTTCGTGAGATGTTCCTAAACAAGTACTAATTATTTTTTACATTTTCCCATTTATAATGTTTTATCCTTGCAGATTTAGCTCATAATTGTTTCTGTCTCTGAGAATCTGACCTTTTCAAAGCACGGGGTATAAATAAAAATTATTTTGAATTTATTCTGTTTGCATTGAAGACAAGATCATGCACACCTCACTCATGGTTTCCATACTCAATCAATTAGAAGTCTTTCCTATCTCAGCTAGGAAAAATTCCTAAAAACTATTGACTTGGATTTATATTTTTTGCAGGTAAACTTGCTGTTTAGGTTGATTAGGACGTCTCTGAAGGGTTCATAGCAATTCTCCACTCAAGTCTACCCACTGGAAAACAGCAACATTTTTTTTTAAAAAAATGGTAGGCAGGAGCAGTGATGGGACCACAAAGATACAACACCACCCAAGGAAAGCGGTGTGAGGAAAATTTCAAGCCGCTCGGACTTGAGCAACAATGGGGCTGCCACAGAAGGCAGCCCAGAATCAATAGCAAATTTCCTTTCTAATTCCTAGCACTATCTGACCTGAAATGTGTCTTTTGATGTTTGTTTCAGTATTCTCTGTGGATTTGGCCTGTTCTTAGGTTGTTAACCTCAAATTGGTATTTAATCCATTTTAAAATCCATTTCTACCCATGTTAATTTATCCATCAACTATTCAGTTTTGAATGAATCTCACAAATTAAACAAGAAAGAAATAAGAAATACTAATTGCTTCATTGTTCCAGTCCATTCTGCTTTTTGTTACCATCTCAAAAGAAAAACTTTGATCTCTACACTATTTCACCTGAGATCTTTTTTGTATTTGAGGATCTGAGATTTTTCCAAAGATTGAAAAATATCAAGAGATAATAATAGTGAATGGCACAAAGTCTTTCTTCTTATACACATTAACAATAGGAGAGTGTACACGTGTGGGGCTGTGAGAAGTGTGCATGCAAAAGGAGGGCATACACCTTAATATAGTATATTCTTTATTCACTTGTATAACTTTTTCAAGAGAAAAGATTACTTACACACATGGAAACAGAAATGTGTGTGCACAAATCTGTGATAGCACCATCTTATGCAGATGAAAAGAAATCAAACTAACTGCCTCAAGGTCTAGAAGCACAATACTCAATAGCAAAAGCCAGACACTGACCTCGGTATTGTAAGAACAGGTAATACCAGAATAAATCTCATACAGATTGTCAGTGGGTTACATAAATGTGTGAAAAAGAATGTATTTCTATATAAGCTCAGATTTCCTCATACAAAGGCTTGAAGATTAGTTAGGAAATACTAGAATTCTGTCCTAGAGATTTGCAGGAAAAAGATTGTTTTTTCTAAATATCAGTAGACAAGGAGTCAGGCTGATGTCCTAATAAGGTGGGGATGACTACAGTGAATTGATACCTTTTTAGCTGCGTAAAGAATGAGGAGTGATGACTAGAGGCAGTACTTACCCTCATTAAAAATTGGGAATTATACAATGATTTTATTCCCTGAAGTTGGAGAGGATAGAGATTTTTTGCTGTAAGCTTGGTCAGAAAAAAACCTTTGCACTTCTGCTGCACATCATTGAATGAAATGCAGCTGTAATTAGGTCAGATAAAGTAAAATGCGAGAGAGGACCAGACTGTCTACATTGTTCAAGTCAATCTGTTTCCCTAGGCTATGCCTGTATTTGTGCTTCACACTTCTGGAGTTTGCTCTTACAGTTGTGGCAAGCAGCCAGCCATCTAGTGCCAGGCACCATTCTGCAAACGTGAGCCTCTTGATATTAAAAGTGCTCCTGACACCCCCAAACTTGTTCACAAGAGGGAAACACTGACCCATCCTAGTTAATATCTGCTCTTTCTGCAAATTCTGTAACTTCTGAGTTGCTGAATCTTAATGTGCTCTCTGTGATGTGCAATGATCTCTTCTTTCCATTTTAGTTGCCTTATTTCTTCCAGGCTAAGGTCTTTTTATTATTGTAGGAGCAGTGTTTCTCCTTAGGACAGAGAGCAGAGGTATAGAGGCACACATGGATAATTATTGTTTTTCTATAAAAAATGGGAATAGGTGTGTCTTTATTGTAAGTGTACAGAATTGCTTGATGGTTTTCATATCCTGGGCTGATTTTTCACATTTGCTCTAAAGTACTTGTTCCACAGTGTTTTCTTGTGTGTATCAGTGAAGTTACTTGTGCCATGAAGACTTCAGATGAGTCTCAATTGAAAGAGTAAAATCCTAATCTGAGTTCCTGATAAACTACAGAGTTTGAAGACCTCTAGTGTAGAGCTAGAGGTTTTGATACATCACACTATGAAGTCACAAACCTAGGGAGTCACTGGATTGTGGATTCAAGTTTTTGTGTGGTTTCTGCATCATGAGGTCTAATGTCTCTCTAGGTGCTGTTCAGTCAGACAGCTCCTAAACTTCATAATCTTAAATGGGCAAGGTCAGCTAAAAGGTTATTGCCATTGCCACTTTACAGAATTAGGGTTCTAAAGACTTTAAATGAGTTGCTGAGCAACAACAATCATCTATGTCACAATTTGATCACTGATCTGTTACCCTTTGCTGCAAAAGTGTTTCTAAAAGCCTCTTTAATGGCCATCCTGGAAACAAACTTACTGAGTGGTGATTCACCATAAAATTGTTCATTACGTAGGTGCCCAAAAGCTCCATCAGCCTGGAACTGCAAAACTGTTTCAGGAGGCCGCGGCCCCTGCTCAGATGGTCCCTCACTGCTGTTGCTCATTCCTTCTCCAGTGTTGTTTGCTGGCTCTCATTCACATTTCACTAAAACAAATCACCATCTGCTTTACTGGACCTATCCTTCTGCAAGGGCTTGAGTTTTTAAATGAGAACTCAGACTTTCAAATTGTAGCTAGAGGCACAGGGAAAGAGGAGGAGGTATCCCTGTCGGTATAGCTGTTGAAGAGATAGCCCTGGGGTTGATCATCTCTTCACAATCTCTAACAATAGACGTTCCACTCTATTGTGTCACATGCAGCCCAGCAGGGTAAGGCATGAAGCAGGGAAGGCAGGGAGGTCAGAGGAAGGAAGGCACTTCCACTGAATGATGAGAGGACACTATAGCAGCAGAACAAGTCTCCAGAATAATAATAATTTTTAAAAAGACAGGCAGGCAGGCTCAAGGATTGTTTACTGTCCAGGAAAAGAGAGGATTTTTTTATGCAGCAGAGCAGAACAGGCTGACTAAATTATAACCTTAGCCCCCAGCAGCAATCAAAGAACTAAAGAGGAAAAAAGGAACTCAGGGGGAAAAGAAGGAACGTAAAAGAAATAGAAATTCATAAAGAGCCTTTATCAACATGGGAGAGAAAGCACAGAACTTGGGGAGTGAAATAAGAAGACAGAAACAAGAGGAAAATGAGAAATAGATCTAAAAATGATGAGACCTGGACACATTCAAATGAAGGGTATTTTTGTAAAAATTCTCAGAAATATTCACAATGTGCACAATATGGAGCTGTGCTAGTCATATGAACTGGAATCACAAAAGAGAAATTATTACTGAAAGTTTTTGTTTTACATATAGTGCTTATTCAAACAACATCATCTTCACACCCATCAGCTCTCTTGAAATTCAGCAAGTCTTCCATACCAGTCTTCCATACCAGTCTAGGATTTATCCAGACCAATATGTTTCAGTAAATAAAACAGAAAAAAGTTGAAAATGGAGAAAATATTCAGCAGAAATAAAACCCCCAGACACCTGCAAAATTCATGTAAAACTCCTTTCTCAGACAGCTAGTTAAAAAGAGTCCTGGAGTTTAACATCAGCTTAAACTGATCCTTTACCAAATGACTCTGTATGCACACACTGTGAATGATACCTTAAGAAAAGCATTCAAGGAAAAGGTTCCTAAGTTCCTACTCACCCCCACATTATAAATGGTTCAGTAACAGCAAAAATAACCCATAATAAGGAGCAATTATCTAAAATGTTTCTGAAAGGATGTGGTGAGCTTACTGAAATACATACACTTACTGATACAATCAATCATTGATTGTAATGATCTTTTGGCCTTAAAATCCTCAAGAGGTATCTTACCAGCTACATGCATGACATGAACTGAATGGAGGATGGAGACACTGTCTGGCTCATACTTGCTTCTATCAGGAAGCTGGTTAGTTTTTTAAACCATTTTTATGGACCCCTTTCCCTTTTTTGATGGATAATTCGGATCATAATAAAGTTCTGCTGATTAAACTATCTGGCTATAGCAAACCTGTAGCTTTGTAGTACAACTGCCATAATGAAAAAGAAATTCCAAATATGGCAAAGCATGTGCTCTTTAACCAACTTTTTGCTGTCTTTCACTTTTTTTTTTTTTTTAAGGAAACCAACAGGTTTCTCTAAAGAAATCTCACAATGTCCGTCATGAGAAGCTGTAAAATGACATCTTTCCATTTCCTGAAAAAATGTTCTTGGACTCTCCCTCACAGTTCTGCTTCTGCACACCCAGAGATGGCACCAGAAAATGTAAAATTCTTCAAGTAGATCTCTATACAAAGGGTACGTGCCCAGGGGCAGATTATCACCTGATGTTGCTAATGAGGTGAACTCTCTTCTGGGATCTCCACCAGACCTCTGGGACAATTAGTGACCCCGAAAGCATCCACACCATTCTTCACATAATACTCCACAGGTGAAAAATATGAATAGGATGAAGGGACACTATGTAATTTTGTTTATTTTTAACACCATAAAAAAATGACCCAGTGCAGATTCCTTCTGGATGCACGTACAAGACTGATAAAGCATCACTTAAAAAGACAAAAAATTGACTAAGAACCAGCTCGAATAAATTCCCTCACACCTGGCAAAATCAAATTCAGCCTTCTCCAACTCCTGGCCTCCAGCAAAAGCCTGAATGAGTAGATAAGGTTTACAATATGTCAAGGAGCTTGAAAAATAACTTTGTCAGATCAATACAATGAGCAAGAAAATCCCAACACTGAAGTCACCTACTTGGAAGGATTAGTGTACACAGTGGAACCATGACAGAAAGTACTGGGGAGGATATTGAGCTCTTTCACTGTACCTCCTGGGACCTGTAGCTGAAATACCTCAAATACCTTTGTAAATGAAGCATCTTGAGAATAATCCATTTTATAGGATGCACCTCCAGTGCTTCTGGGAAAAGGAAATTATATATTTCAGGTTTATGAGAGTAGAAACATTTTCTGGAGATCCAGTAAGTGGTGGAGATGTACTCCAGAGGAAAAAGGCTGGAGGGTCCACACTCAAGGCAAAAGTTTCCTGATTTAACTATGTAAGATTTTGAACTTTAAATGTTTGGAAAAAAAAAAGAAGATTTTATTTTCTCAACTTAAGAGACACATTTTCTGACGTGAATGTAGTACTTAACTGAAAACTGAGGATTTAGTTTTAAAATGACCTTTCTCTTCTGTTTTCACAGGAATCTTTCGATCAGCTGCATGGGTGCTATACAGCACTTGAAATACAAATAAAAAGGGCAAGGACTTATGCTTCAGCTCCAGATCCCAGCAGGACTGATACAAAAAAATACAGGAAATGTCTCCACTGTTGGGAAAGTCAATAGTAAAGATGCAGACTTCAAAAGAAATCAATAGTATGACAACACCGCTGCAGAACGGACCTGCCTGTTAGAAGTGATATCTCTTTGCCTGCTGACATACACGGTATTTTTAATCTAATGATTTCAGCTACCAGGACCCATGTGTCTCTAAATCATGACATGAGTTAAAAGGAGAAAAGTTAAAGAAAAATATGTTTTGCACTTTGACATTTCAGGGGGTTTTTGGGTATTGGTTTTTGTTCATTTCGGTTTTTTAAAAAAAGTGTACCTTGCAGCTTTTTGCTCACAGCTCACATGTTCACTTTTTTATGTGACTATGAGGGGTCAAAACCAACTTTTCTTTTTAATGAAAGTTGATATTAGTCATAACAATATTTCAGAGATGACTGTTAAGAAAAATAACAAAATCAGTGAAGTGAAATACGTTAAGTTTGCAATACCGAATATCTATTACTCCATTCTTTCCTTTTTTACTATTGTCCATTAGAGTACAAATTCAGGACATTCAATCAAAAAGGCACATATGAAACAGTAGTGTTCAACCTTGGAAATTGTTTTTATTAGATTGTTATTATAGCTTATAAGGCTATTTAACCTATTATTTATTCTGCTGCAGTTAGCCCTTTTTTGAAGGAGAAGTAAATGGCTCTCCTAAGCACAGCAGTCACCTACAAAATGATCACTGTAGAGCAGATCAGTTTGCAGTAAAATATATTTACTCTTGAGGATGATGTGGTATTGGAGGCCAGTGCTTTGCACTAGTCACTGCTAAGAGCTGTTGGGTTTACTCCCCTCAAGCCATGGGCAAGGAGAACATTTCTATGATGGTCTGAGGAAGTGCTGGGCAAGAATAACAGAGGAGGATCAGGTCAGTGTGCATGAACTTTCTTTGTTTCCCGTGGTTAAATTCACTATCTAGTACCCATTGCCAAATCCTGGCCTTCAGAAAAGATTGGAGATGACACAGACCATTTCTGGTTCCTGGAACTGACACCTAATAGCAGATGAAGGATGGAGAAACGCTGACACCCAGGAGAGGGGTCTGCAAAGTGGTTGTGAGAGGCTGTTAAGACAAACATCAGTAACAAGTCGTGCAGGGATCATAGGATGTGAGTTCACTACAGTGAAGGATGACATCTGGTAGAGACCAGGGGCATGAGGTTCTGGCTGTGGGCTGCCTTCTCTTCCATCCCCCCAGCTGGGCAAGTGGCCTGAAGCCACAAAGGCCAGGATGGCTCCAGTATGAGCTAATTATGAGACTTCATCTTTCTAAACCTCAAGATCCTCCTGCTCTCTGAGTGTTTCTTTCAAGGTGCATAAAAGGCTTGGCATAGTGATATCCATCTCAAGCTACCATAATGGCCTTTTCTTTTCTAAAGCCTAACCTGGATCTCTCTCAGCAATGTAAGCCCACAAGTCCTCATCCTCTCCACAGCAGGCACAGTGATCAGAACCCTTTCACTGTGCATCCCTCAGATGTCTCTCAAGGCTTGTGTCTTCCCCACGCTATCATTTCCATGCTTCTTCTGAAACCACTAACCAAAAAAAACCCCGACCAAATGTCAGGGACTAGCAGTCTGGGCGACCCTTACACAGACCTGTCAGGTCAGTTGGTTGAACTGGGCAGAGGCCCAAAGACTTACTTTAATGGATGGGATGTATTTTCTGGTGACTGATTGCTTCCTCAGTAAATTAGGCAAACACTTCTCCACTGAATCCAGTGACAGATTGAGGAGCCCTTAAAACAGTAAATCCATTCCTCTGTCATTTTTCTGGACAGTAATGTTACTACTGTAGTCACAGAAAAATACAGAGCTGCTCTTTGCATTGATGACATCCTCCTTTAAAGCAGAAGTTACAGTTGCTAAAGCAGCACTTTTGTGGACACAGTAAAAAATCGTTAGTCTTGGAGACTTCTCAGTCATTATTACTGCTGAGGACATCAAGCCAGGCTTGAGGGATGTGCACAGTCAGGAGTTCAGCACAGCATGGAGGTCATGCATGAGCAATGTTTCATTTCCTGAGGGCTTTTAAGTGTAAACCTTTTGTGTTCCCCCAAAAATGCAAAGGGTTGATTATTTATGTGTAGGTTCCCAAGTACTTTCATTCTTGTGTTGTCAGGCACATTAGAAACTAGAAAAACCTATGGAAATCCCACAGTTAAACAAAAAATGAAGCACCATCTTGGCAGCAAAGAAATGTCAGAAGTAACCACCAGAAACAGCTGAAAAATCATCTTGTTACCACATCAAACAGGTTAAAAAGTGCATTAAACAATCTCAGGAAGCATGCTTTCCTTACCATAACCTTCAAGTTATAGTTTTAAACAACTTAATTCAGTACTGTAAAAGAAGAATAACAGAAAATGTATCCCAAAGGTCCTCTCTTCTCTAATAATTTTGCTTCCTCTTGTCTCCAATGGTCTTCACCCTTTCATCTAATAGGCCCCTACCTCTGTGTCTGCCTTGGCTCAAGTTGCATAAAGATTTTTCAAATCCTAATAAAGGAATGTAGTTTGTCAGAACTGCAGAGCACTCATATGAAAATACATAAAATTGTATTAATAATGATACAGTACCCTCATGTTCCCTTCAAGGACCAATTTGCAGACCCTTACCAAAAGCAGAATTCTTTTGTGTCAGACTCTGCACAGATATATCAGAAAACACAGACCCCATAGCAAAGTTTTAAAAGTCCGTGAAGAGACACACAATCTGGCACGTCTACCTTCAGGAGATAATTATTTTACCTTCAAAAAGGCACAGAAGTGTCTTTATATAAAAAAAAAATCAAAGGGAAATATAATTCAAGAGTAGAACAATTTTCTATTATTCCTATGGCTAGCAAAAAGCTGAATGACTTTGAGTGCAGTTGGGTTCTCACAAGAGCCACCTCTCTACTTGATTGACAGGGAAAATGATATCCTTTAATTCACCTTTCCCTCAGAGAGGGAACATGCAAGATAGGAGGATGAGAGGATGGAGGACGAGAGCAGGTACCAAGCATATTGTGACATTGCCGTGTCCAGCTGAGCATGGGGCAGCACAGCCTGACAGGACTGCATCCCGTATCTGTGTTCCCACACACACTCAGCCTAAGCCTGCCCACTGGGATGGCTGATTACTGCTCTGATAGTAAACCTCTAGGTGCCTATGGAAGTAGAGGCTCAGCTGAGGTCACCAGTTCTTGCCACTGCTGAACAAAGCAGGCAGAACTCACTCACTTCCCTCCATCCCTGCCAATTTGAGGTGGATTCAAACCAGGACCTACAAGAAAGGTGAAAGGCACCTGAAGCCCATAAGGATCTGCATTTCTGAGAGCCTTGATTAATTAACGTCGAAACTCTGGTAATTGCTCTTCTGTAAGAGTCAGTGAGGTTGAATGAGGCAGGGTTGATAAGTTGTCCCTACACCTTTGTGCTCATGTAAACACATCTCTCTTCCTGGTCATGGTTTTATCAAGTAAAATGCTCACAGTTGGCGCCAAAGTGATGTTCAGTTCATCTCCAAATTCAAAGCCACTATGTGAAGTGCCTGCATCAAGATGGTCATAGGCAAAGTCTACTGTAATAGCTGGTCAGATCCCAGAATAAAATAGAATTCAAAGATCTCCTTAGGGAGGCAGGAAAATCAGTGGTTGGGGAAGTCAGAAGAAATGGTCTTAGTGGTTTGAGAAGCATGGACCTTCCCTCAAGGCAATAGCCCTTCAGCTGGTATTAGCAGACATGTTTCTGTCTGGAAACAAGAATAAAACTATGTTTGTCTCTCATGAGAACCCCTCTGCCCTCACTTAGTCCATACTGTCAACATACTTCGAAATGTCTGAGAACCCAAAGTAAGCTACTGGTTGGTGGAGGTGGGAAAACTGAGGCACAGAGGCACCAAACTAAAGCAAGGAATTGAAAATGTTTTTTCTGAATCAAAAAATAGTCTTTAGGTTTCCTCCTATGTCTAAAAGATCCAAAATGCACAGAACAAGTACTATCACTATTGAAGACTAATTCAAATGGGGAAATTGTTCTGCTAATTACACCTCTTGCCTTTGAAATTTTGCCTGGGCACACCAACCTTCGATTCCTGGCTGAAATAGTTGCCTTCTGTTGTTATGTGCTGCCTTTTCATTTCTGGCAATTCCCTGCTTGTTCTTGTTTTTTAATGGTGTGTTAACTCATGAACCTGAAATGAATAGAGTGCTAAGTGGGTCAGCCCCCATCTCTGACAGTAATTTATGATATATTGCCTGGTCACTGCAGCTTGGTGCTTACTGCAGGTCTGACCCCCATCATCTAGACTGAGTGCTTCATATTCTCAAGCAGTTGCAGCTCCAACAAAATACCCCTCAATCCACTCAGCAAGGCTGATCTGTGGGGACAGAAGTCACAGTACAAATGTCAGGGACTGAATAATAATCGATAGCTCTGTGCTGAATTTCCACGAAGAAATAATGTCAGATATTTTTAGTAATTACAACTAAATCTCAGTTCCTACCACATACATAGATGAAATACATCTGCTTGTGCTACAATGTGAAGTTAATCTCATCATTAATAATTCTTCATGTATTTATCTTAATATTGTTAATTACATGGGACTTGCTGGGTATGAGTACAAAAACGAATGTAATTTGCTTTTTTCCAAGAATTTCCAGTGCAATTTACCATTAATTACTTGCTGCTTAATACAACAACCTCCCCCAAAGAATAATTCCAGCATTATTATGGCGTCTTAGAACAGTTGCTAGGGCTTTTTATTCTGCATAATATGTCATTACCAAGGGTGAAAAAAACCCTACAGCCATTCTTACATTCTAAATGGTATGCTAATAGACAGCAAAATTTGGATAATTTAACAAGATAAAGGCTGTCCTTGAACTTTACTTATTAATGATAGATCCAATCTTAATTTTAATGATTTATGAGCATGCTTATATAGCATATTCTCCAGTGTGGGCCTTATCCAATGCTTTGGACAGATTTTCTTTGGCTTTAATGTCCTTTTAATAGGCACTTTATGACCTGAGTGTTAAAAAGGAACATGTTCTGGCCAGAGGCTGCTTTGTATTGCATAGAGCATTTAGCACATTTCTGGAGGGAGTAGTCCAGCTCTAATGTGGAGAAAGAGCAAGTTGTGTAATGTAAATAGTGCTCAACATTGATGTCTTTATAGAAGACTTAGACTTGAGGGCTGAGGCCTTTGTAGATTTCAGGTGTAGCCACTGAATGATTAAAATGCTGCATGTGATCATGACTGGATTCTGTTTAAAATTAATGGAAGAATTATAAAAAGTAGTTTTACGACAAAAACTTCCAAGGATTAATTTTGAGAAATCCTAGCTGTGTCTAAATAAAAAGCAAACTTGGGCACCAACTGGGAGTGTAGTCCCCTGGTGCTCCAGGGTGGAGAGATGACAGAAAATAATTCTGGCGCCTTTCTGATCCCCATGTGTGTCAGATTCCTTCCCATGGAAACTGGCATGTCATGCACAAGTATGTCTGGAGAGACAATGCATGTTCAGGGCACACCCCAGCTTGGGTAGAAGCAATTGAAATCAAGACCGTTCTTGAGTCCAAAAATACAGATAAACAAAGTATATTGGAAGCTCAGGACTGTGCCCTTGGAAAACTCACAGAATGTCTTTATCTGTCTTGAATCTGCAGCTCAAACAAGGAGGAAAAACCTCCCAGACATCTGGGGTTTTATGCCCCCCAGAAGATGCTCACTGAGAGGACACCAACACAGGAAACAGCCCTTTTTTTTCTCTCTGAATCTGAGCTCCAGCTTCAACAGCATCACCAAAACCAGCACACAGAAACAACAGCCCTGCCCAAAATCCAGCCAAGGCTGGTGCACAGGGTCACAACACCATCACATACAACAGAGGAAGCTTGTTTTCCCATTAGCTCTGTTCTCAGCTCTCTGACCTCTTTTTGCACTGATTCCGCTTCCCTCCATGGAGCAATTGCTAGCAATAATTGTTAGCAGCAATTGAGGCAAATGCAAGAGAGTAGCAAGAGAGCTTAGAGTGCTGCTGGGATTCCTTAAGTATTTATCAGACATTGATATGGCTCCCAGGTTGCTCCAGCTGCAAATTACCTGAGAAACTGACAGCTACAACAGGAGATGTCTGTCTGGCCTGTGGTGCATCATAGCTCAGTCGCAGGGTTTTATTGTTTTCTTTCTGAACTTTTAAACTTGCCTCATAAACCTGAACATAGCTCCCTTCAATCTAAGTAGCAATTTCCATGATTCTAAAATTCAGCGTTGGATTAGTAACCAACAGATTGTAAATAAACTCAGAAGGCACCAGAGTTTCACTTAACTTCAGCATACTAGTCATCCACCTGTGTTACAACTGACTAAAACTCAGAATTTCAAACTGAGTTGACTAAAAGGTTGAAGCTTTGAGGTTTTCCAGAAACCAAGTTTCAAACTTCTTGATAATGCCAAAATGTCTTTGTAAAAGTGTTTGCAATGGATTGGATTAGACTGAGCTAAGTGAATTGCACATTATTATATTGCGAAGCTGAAGCATTGCTCCTGAGCCTCTCAGAAATGAAGCACAGAAAAGTCCCGTGTAATCAAGACTTGTCTGTGAAATATAGCATCTTAGTCAGATCCCCATTTCCTCACAGAAAACTTTTCCATTAGAAAAATACTTCAGCAGTACCTCGTTGGTCCCACAGCAGCAGTTTTTCCAGAATTGAAGATGATTTTGATGAGAAAGGGGTAGAAAGGCATATTTAGTCCTGTAAAACCTGGAGTGAGAAGAGCTGATGATACCATTTTGTTCTGCTTTGGTATTGCCTACTCCAGAATTTCAAACAGTTCACTCAACAACTTCTATGGGGGAAAAAAACCCAAACAAACTAACAAAAGCAAACAGAGAGTTTAAAAGCGAATAAACTGTGGAGCAAATGTCTTGGAAGCATTGGAAACACAAGAGCATCAGATCCTAGGAGGAGAAGAAACTGAAAAGAAATAAGGAGGACTAGACAAACCTTCATATGTTTTACAGACTTCTGTTGTGTATAAGAAACATGAAATGCCTTACATTTGCTCAAAATTACTTGTACTACAGGGTAAGTAAATGTGACGCATAGACAACTTTTTCCCTCAAAGATAGGAGGGGGAGATCTTTGAACTGTGGTGATAGCTCCCCCCACACCCCTCCCCACAAAAAAAAAAGAAGAAAAAAAGTAATCTATCTAGATTTTGTTAAAATGAGGTTGATATTCGTAAATTTACCAGATGCAGACATCCTGGTACAAAGACACCATTGTCTAGGAACTTTCCCATTGTTTCACAGGAACTTTGAAGAGATATTGGTGTGATGCTGGAATCATCCTACTTATGAAGCTCAAAAATTTGAGCTAAATGGGAATATCCAACTATGTTGCCACTCTGAAAAGCTTCTGACATTCAGTTGATCTTATGATGTGAAGTTGATTGCTTCTGACTCCATCCATTAAAGGTCACTGGTTTGTATTCCCCCTCTCGCTCTGTCTCACACATGCATGCACACACACTAATATTTTCTCTTATTGTCTGCATATTTTCTGTGGTACAGAGCAAAGCCAGACACCAGCTCAGTATATATCAGAGGATATGACACCATTCCCGAGAAGGATTATGCTGAAATGTTGCGATCACTCAGCACTTGTAGCGTCTCTGGGTATTTGGTGTTCACTTATCACATTTTTCCTTGGGTCCCGCCAAGCCAGCCGCTATACATCTTGCATCTTCCAAACAGATAAGTCACCTGCACTCTGCCAAGCTCTTCTCAGAGGTGCTTTTCCTGTGGTAATGCCTTCCGTGTGAGCTACACCATTTCTTAGAAGCTGTCCTCTCATTCCAAGCAGCCCCCATGACTGATCATTGAGCAAGTGTCACTTAAAAAGCATTCCATGAATTCTTTAATTATTTACAAAAAAAAGCCCAATCAGATTTACAATAAGAATGAAAGACTCCTATGCTGATTTCACAAAGTGGGAATGCGTGATCATTAGGAACACGTGGATTTCAATTAGTCAGGCTCATATTACATTGAATTCTGAATCAGAGAGTCTTCTTTTCTCATAAACATGTTCGTGCTGGATATTGTTTCTCTCTGAATACATGTAATTACAGTTTACCTTGGTGCATTTTGAGATACAGCAAAGTAGGTAGATGTTTAAAACACACAGCTTTTGCTAATGCAGAGGTACCCTGCCTGAGGTGCAGTTCTGATCTTTTGTGGAGCATTTTGCCTCTGGAGGATGAAATGGAGATTGTCTTTTCGAGCTGCAGGTGGATAATTTTTCAGTCATGCAGTCAGGAAAATCATTGAAAAGGGAATAATTACAAACCATGGACAGATGATGGGGTTTGTTTTCCATCAAAAGCAGATGCCAAATGTCCTTATATTCAAGATCACCAGGCAGTTCACCACTTAGTGGTGCTTAGACAGAAATAGAGCTTTTTTAGTTTAACACAGAAATAACATATTGTGGACTTTAGGTTTTGAGGTAAAATCTACAGAGGATTGCTATCAGTAGTGCATAAAATATATATTATTCAGGGTCCCAATACTTATTCTTCAATGAGCTCAAAGACAGTATATTCATTAAAATCAGCCTTTTCCAAAGTCTCTCCCAATAAAAAACTTGAAAAATAGCTATTTCATGGACAGTCCTTTCTACAGATATTTGCTATTGAAATTTTTTACAGTAACGGTGACCAGGATGGAGCACAACACACAAACATCTAGGATTGATTTGCAGGGAATACAATAAAACCCAGGAATATAAGGCATGATTTCTGATCAGAGTGATGAGATTTTGTTGTTCCAAAGACTTTTCTTTTTTCCCTTATCTAGGCATAAAGTTCATCTATTTCTTTTTGAAGGCCACCCCACTAAAATATGCTTTATGCTCTGATGCCTTCTCTGTAGGCTTTCCTATTCTGTTGAAAATTCCCATGTCTGCCAAAAAGCCTGGATGAGCTGAACTGAACTCTGACGTAATTGGCAACATTCAGCTTACACAGAATTGGGTATGTCTTGACATTTTTTGCTGTTTTCACTCAGAGCTTCTATTTAGGGGACATTCAGATTTAGTATTTGTAATACCTCTGTCCTTGGGCAGAAATTCTTTCCTTGTAAGAGCTTGCTGACTGCCACCACCAGCTGTGGGGACAGAGATTCATGCTTTTGTCAGGATCTGTAGGTTTAGAATGTGGGGGACCAGGATTTAATTCCAACAGTGCATAGAGAGAGGATAAGTCAGTTGCACAAATACTGGTGAGTTGAGCATGCACAGTGCTGCCAGGTATGAGTTTCTCACCTGTTAGACATGTTCTTATGGAAAGAGGATTTTCTAGGACATCTCAGAGGGACACTTGTTTAGGCAACTAAGTCCCTTCTAAGGTTATGGTAATGGTAACTGGCAACAGGAGTGAAGCCTAGGGAAGACAAAATCATGGATAGCTTTATTTTCCATCTGCATAAAATACAAACTCTGAATTGACAGCATTTACATCCCATCCTGTCTAATCATAGGGCATCTTAAGTTGCAAAAATCATATTTAACCCAAATCCAAACAAATCCAAAGGTTTGGAGGAGCCCTTTAATAAAATATATTCCACAGTCTCTGGTGTCAGAGTCTTTTCAGACTCCAACTATTCTTTGGTACAATTCACATCCAAATATTTGTTTGGCATCTTACAGTGGTTTGAGGCACACCTTGGCGTTGGCTCTGAAAATTTGACTCTCTATAGTTCTATAAATGTGTCCTTTGGGTCATATAAATTTAATGCTTTTAAATGTTTTGTCATTGGATATTTCTCTGATTTGTGACATCCATTTCAAAGAGACATTTCCTTTAAGACCAGTGCCTTTTTGATCCTCCTGAATGCTGAGGGATAACATTTGAGGACAGAAAGAAGGAACATTTCTACTAACTACTGAGTATCTTCTGCTGAAAAGTTAAAAAGGCCCAAGAAAACGCTCCTCCCATCAGAGTTCCTTGCTCTCAGTGTATGTTTCAAACTCCATACATTGGTGCTGCTGTTCTATCCCAGACTTAATTCAAGAAGCCTTCATATGCCAGTAGTGCATGACAGTGTCACATTTTCCCTCTGGTGGAAAGGAAGTGAGCCCAAAGACAACTTCAAATGCTCTGTTTCTTTCTTTGTGATACAAGTGGGCTATGATACCTCTAGCTACATCTTTTTGCTAACTGAACATGCATCACCCCACTTTGGATAGTGCTTATGGATTCAGACAGAAAAATCTAATTTACAATTGATCTGAAAAAGCAATTTTGGGACTAGAAATCTTTGAATTATTTCTATTTATCTGGAGACATTCAGGCTTGTCAAGAACCATTGCTCATAAAAGAGCAAACAAGTGCAGCTGGTCTATCACAAGTTCAATCCTGCTTTGTTATGGATGAAATAGAGGCATCCCTCTTCAATATCTTACCGCCCTTAGTACAATGCATTTTTGCATAGCTAAGGCTGCTGGTCCAGCCATGTGCCTCAAGGTCGCTGTGGCTAACAGAGCATGCAAATTTTGTCATCCCAGCCTGCCTGCTCTTACAGCAGCTGCCAGTCCAGGTCACCCATCCCAGGGCAGAGTGCTTGGCTGTGTTATCTTAACATGCACCCAGATTTCAAGGTAGAAGCCAGTTATGAAAAGCTCAGTAAACAAGCTTGAGCTAAAGAGAGAGGCTACATTCTGAGCATTCTGAGGTGCAGCAGAGAGCACTTAACTCTCAGAGTACTCATACCCTTCAAGCCCATTACCATTTTCCCCCTACACCCCATTTGAGCATCATGGCTGTGATACCTCATTTTATTGCTAGAAGCTAAAGTGACTTGCCAAAGGTCACCTGGGAATTCCCTTCATGCCTTCATATCTGCCTTTGTTTTCTTCCTTTCAGTCTTTAGCTTACATTGCTATTTACCATTATTATCAATTCCATTTTTCTCTTTGATGTACGGAACTTTTCCCTAACATAAAGTTGATTTCCGCCAACTCTCACCCCATCAATACTCCAACAATTCTATTTGTAGTTAAGTATCTCTAGTTTTGAATAGTTCCATCATTTATTCTAAATTTCCTCTCTGACTCTCTCTAGAGACTTTAGATTAAACAAATTCCCGTGGAAACAGCTCAAATTACTGATAATTGTGAACGGTGTCTCTCCTTTGCCAGCATTTTGTTATTTCATGGATTTTGCCATTAGTTAGAAATGTGGCTGGAAATTTTCAAAGCTGTGTTCCTTTTGATGTAGCAAGGGCGGACAAGGCCAGTAGCTGAAGTATAAGCCCATGAAAGCTGAGCACCTGATTAACAGAAAGTAGCTGCATTCAGAAAGTCACTGGCCAACTCAGACTCTTCTCTGCACTCCTCAATCGAGTTGTTAGAAATGAAGAGGAAAATATTACCCTAAAACCAGATTTGAGCAATATGGAAGGAGTTAGACTCCTTTTTAAGTATGTTTTTCCAACTAATACCCTTGCGTAGCTTAAAATTATCCTGACAGAAAAACAATCGAGGCAGCTTTTAAACTAATGACACAATCCCATGGATAATTTCCCCTAAATAGCACAGAGATGTGACTGAATGATCCTATATATCATTGTGGGAAGCAATTTCCCTCAATGAGTTCTACCTGCTGGATATTGCACTGCATTACAGAGTGAGTAAAAGCTTTCCTCTGAAATCAGATTCAAACTGGCTTTGGAGCAAAACTTAAACCCTGAGGGCGAGAGAGTCATGACTGTATTTAACACCTCCCTTTGATTCACAGGTTCCACACATTCCTCCCCACATCTGGAAACCCCTAATGTGAGTTAATCCCACGAGCTGCATGGCTTTCAGACTGTCTTCACAGGTGTTATTGAGCTTAATGTGGGCTTTACTGCTGCTTGATATGCTGTCTAGCATCTCACACATATCTTAACAGTGTTCTCCTGCATTAGTTTCTTAGGTCTTCAGCAAATTTCCCCCCTCCTTACTGGCCAGCTCAAGGGAGATGACAAGTTCCTGGATGATGATTTCATGTATTGCAGAACACCACATACCTGTTTATATATCTCATCGATATTTTGTCTTCCATTGCAACAGTCTTGTCAAGTCAAGTAGTGGAGAACTGACTAAACCCTGATGTATCTGTCAACTCCCAGAAGCTTTTTGTGGGTTTTGTGCTTCTTTTGCCTTGGTCAGTTACTCTGGCTAAATGGACAGATCAGCTGGGCCCAGACTAGGGGATTCACCTCTGTGATGGGCATTCTGCTGCACAACATCACCTTCACCAGCATTTACCCCCATTCTGCCCTGCCATCCACAGACAAGCTTCTTGCAGCTTTGCTGTCCAGGGAAACTGCTGCAATTCATGTGGGTGGAAAACTCTCCAAACCTTAGGTATAGTGTAGCAATCTCTGCAGGATGGTGGTCACTGGATCCATTTCACTGGTCTATCACAAGTTCAATGACTGTCAAGACTGTCTTGGACTGTCTTGTAAAGCCCTTTGTGTGATAGTCTGCAACTGGAGGTGAAAAGGGTTTTCGTAAGCCAACAGCACCAGCTCCAGAGCCACATCCCTTCTCTGTGAAGCAGCTCTCCTGCAGCACTGACATGCAGTGCAACAAAGAGCCAGAGCATTAAGCAAGATGCTTATTTAAAAAACAAACAAGCAGGACACTGTTTGCATTTCCATAGGCTGAAACATCAGCAAAAGCTCAGGAGGACAGAGGCAAAAGATACTTTTATAAGTATATTATATATATACTTATATAAGTATTTCTGTTAAAAATAAGTCAATACTTTGACTTATTTTTTAACAGAAATAAAGATCACAGCACCAAGAAAGCCAAGCTCAAAGTTCTGCAAACAGACTTTTCACACAGCACATTTCAATGGATATGGAATAAAAACTCCACAAGCAAGTTTGTATCTTTGCTGTCCTGCAACCTTCACTCCTGGCCATTCTGTTTGTCACAAATAAGCAGTAATTTATGTTTTGACAACTCGCCCCAGCAAATAGACCCATAAAAACAATCCCCAGCCATTTGTTTGTGTGTATTTTTTTTTCCTAAGGCTCGAATTTATTTTAGATGACACTTTTTTCCCACCTTGGCCGAGACGGGATATTTTCTCCATGCCTTTTATCAAACTGACAGGTGATATTGCTTTAAATTGGGCACTGCATCAGCAACAGAGGCTTTCTCATTTCAAACCCAAAGTGTCAGTCAGGTGGATGAGAACTCATTTCGTCCCTTATTTACTAAATGCAGATTGGGTTTTCAGGAGCTGGGAGTACAGAAGAGGAAAGGGATGCCCTGGGTGATAATGGGAATGAACGAGAGAGGACAGCAAAAGAACAACACAGCATTAAGCAGGCGGGAACTTATTGTGGGTTGATTAGATGACATCCATCTTCTTGTCTATAAACCATTCCCACAAGCATAGCTTTCAAATTCGCTTTGTCCCCTGTCATGGTTCCCTCCCCATTAACAGGATAAAAGGTGACAGGCGATTGGAGGATGTTCCTGATGGATTTCAGGGCACTGGAGATGTAGCTAAGGGGTTTCAGATCAGAGGCGAACTATGATTTGAGACTGAATCCCTGGATTCCCTGATTTAGGCTTGTCTGCCATGGTGGCCCACCTAGTTACTCCTCAATATCTGGAGAATCCTGAGAGCACATTACCCAGAAAATATGACAAAAAACCAATCTCGAACCTATACTAAAACAGAGAAAGTTTCTGGACAGTGTGAATATATATATGTATTTGTTAAAGTGGCAACATGGGACACTTCATTTGGAAAACAGCCTCTCGGAGAACATTGTTTTTGTCTCAGCAATGTACCAAAAACTACCAATTCTGAAATTTTAATACATAACCTTTTATTTTAATATAATCTTCTGATTGTTTCTGAGAGGACGACAACTTTTAGTGAAACCATGAAACTACACGAGATTTGATATTCCTTTATGTATTTCAACCAGTTATTATCTAGACTCACTCTTATAATGTTTAAACTTCATACTGACGTTACATATGTGAGCAGCCTGCAGATGCTGAACAGGAAGGGAATTCTGCTGCCTTGGCACACGATCTCCTGCTGCTGGAGCACCAATTAGCCAGAAGGAGGTAGGATGTTTCACTGTTATAAAAATGGGAGCACGATTTAAGTACAGCAACTGTTGCTGAAATTTAAGGGAACAGAGGGAGGAAAGGAGACCTGTCCTTGTGTCATCTTATAGAAGGTGTTATAAGGTGGCATCTGTGACAACACACTTCTGGAAACTAGAGACAGATGATCGAAATCCATGCCAAAATCTTCTTAGTGCTCTCTCCCCCCACTTCCCCTATCTCTAACTGCATAAAAATCACCTGGATCTGAGAACAGGCGGGGCTGCATATGATTTACACAGACAAGTTATTCCTCTTTCTAGTGATCTCAATATTTCCCTGCACTCTCTTGACAATGTTTATGATGACTGGTACCTATTTCAAGAAGGACTTTATGATTCACACTTTAAGAAAAGCAGCCAGGAGTCATCCATGTGAGAAAGTTTCTGAATAACTCCTGTGATTCCGCATGACTGCAGCAGCATCCTGTGGTTTGCCCACACAGAGCTGCAGCCCTCAGTGAAATGTTTAGCTCTCCCTCCTGTTTGCTGCCCTCACTCAAAGCCCCCTTGGTACCAAGCAGAGCCGCAGAATGTCCCGTCCATCAGCCTCACTGTTTTCTTCAGAAGTTCTCCTAAATGCTTTTAAGCCAAAAAGCCAGGTTTTACTAGATAAAATAATTTTGTAAAGAAAGGGCTGCTTAAAGTGACTTGATGAGAATGGAGTGTTAGAAAGTTTAACAGCTTGAAGCATTTCAGGTTCTGGAGGACAGAGGCAAAGCCTATTGTCAGCTTGGATGCTGTCAGCTCAGAGGCCCTCTGGGGCACAATAAATTCACAGAAGTCCTGCCTGTTTCCTGGGGCATTTCTCCTTCTGTCTGGGTGTCCATGCCCAGTTGTCCCCACTGCTGAACAGTGTTCCTGGCTCTGCAGATGCTTGAGGGGGGTTGTCATGAGGTCTGTCTTCCTATGCTGTCATGAGGTCTGTGACCACCTTTCAACTGCTCCTGCAGGTTGGGGCAACGTTTCCTTCCCTCAAGGTGCATCCACCCAGTCACTCTGTTATTTCTAAAATGTACAACAATATGTAAGTGAAGAGAAATAAATAAAATGGGTGCTGTCTACTACATAAACCAACAAGAGTCAGTCAGTGACATTAAAAAGGGCCATCCAAGTGAGAGGAGCAGTGCTGGGGCTGGACTTTTAGTACATATCCTGGCTACTGTCACATTCCTACATCAGTCCTGTGCTCACTCAGACCTTTTTCACCTGAGCACAATTCCCTCAAATTTAAGGAACTTCTGCAGGAAATCTCCACCTGGAAGAGACCTGATGTCTGTGTCTGTGCACGACACACATAAACACATACTCGACACTGACATGCTATTGCTGTACCTTTCCAGATGGTGGGGAGGTACTTAAGTCAGCAAGGAGATTTTTTTGCTGTCATCACCTGTTTCTGGTTTCTGTGTACTGTTTTCTGATAAGTGCTACTAGAATAGGGAAGCACATGAATATATGAAGAATCTTGCTGTCTGTTTTCTTAGTTGGAAAGTGTATACATGTGAAGAGCACTACAAGACAGTTCCCATCTTAAAAGTAAGACAAAGTTTGTCATGGTTTTGCTTTAAGGCAAGAGATTTTGTGTAGGTTTATGACTGTGTTTAGCTTTTAATCTGAAAGTGAGCCAGAATAGATTTTAGGAGTTCACAGTGACTAAGTGTGAAAATAGGTGAAAGATAATTTTCTAAAATTGTCTGAATTTAGAATAGATCATGGGAACAAGGAAGGTTCTGTGACTCTGAAAAGTCTGTGATGTCAGATCTTGTTCCACATTAACATCTAGAAAGACTTAGGCATATATAGCATAAACAATTTCAAAAGAATGATGGTCTATTAGATGTCTTGTGTTATAGCAGTGATTGTGAATAATTGAAATATCATGACAGGCAGAGAGATAAAGTCACATGAGAAAAACACAAACCAAAAATTAACCTAGAAAACTAAAAAACAAACCTGAATGTGACAGAAACCCAACAATGCAAAGGATACAAATATAATAAGCAACAGGCTGCCATCAAACATTTAAAATGGCAAAGCAAAAATAGTTCACCTAATTTAAACCCCAGAGTTTTCCTGTTATGCATAAGAGAGGCACAGAGATGATGCATATGTGCAAGGGCACTGCAGGGCACTCAGCACAATTCAGATTGACTCCTGGAGAGAGCTCTCATCTCTGGTCAGACACCTTCCTTTCTCCAGGTCTGGAAAAAGTGTGGTCAGAAGTGCAAAGATAAGGACAGGAAAAGAAAATGTGATTTCTGCCCAGAGTTTAATATATGCCATACATTGATCTTGGCCTAGTTTTGCCACACCAAACTGCTATTTAAATTCTACTTTGATCATGGAGCAGCATTGGCTGAACTGGTGGTTATCCCACTAACTTCTCTTAAATGAAGGATTCTTGAATTTTAACAGAGCCCTGAGGAGAAACTTATGTTTCCCCATGGCACCAACATAGATTAATATTATGTGATCTCCAGGAGACACCTAGAAGAGGACACCTCTTCCTGAATGGCTCATGCCCTGGGGAACACTGGGCCATTTAGGGCAGTGGGGGGTTCTTTGTAAAAGGCTTTAAGAGAAAACACACGCTCCTGTATCAGCTGAGCCAAATCAAGGCCACTTGGCTACTCAGAGTGAGATGACAGAAGCAAACCAGTCTGGCTCTTCCTTCATTTTTCTTTGCTGAGCTCTCACCTCCCACACTCAGTCTGTACCACACCGACTGCCATCACCTCCCACCACAGGGACCCAGAGCCTGAGATCTCCAAGCAAGGAACTGTCTGTCCTGGCCACTGGTAAAACCGATTCAGATGAAGTCTGAATTCCTCCTGAAATGGCAAAGAACCATCCATGCCTATCAAAGATTGTCCCAGAACTAAAATGACTCATTGTTATAAAATTCATCACACCCACTTCCCTCCTCTTGACATCTTTAGGACCCTCTTACAAAATACCAAGGAAAAATAGTTCCTCAGTTAACAAAGTTTCCCATTCAGAATGTGGAGGATTTGGTAACAATAAGTTTTAACATAGTGTTTCCCAGCAGTGATTTACATATGCATTCCTGTAACAAACCAGATAATTTTCCATTCAGAGGATAACTGCCTTGCAAATTCTATTTTACAGGCACTGAACTTTTAAACTTGTGTATTTCCACAGGAGCAGAGAAAAGCAGAGTCAGGAAGACACCATTTAATGAGCACAAACCCATTACTGATACTAGTCCTCAGGAGAAATACAATAAAATAAACCTAAATTGGTGTCATTTCTTCAATGATGATGGAGCAATGCTGCTTGACACCAGCTGAGGATCTGATCCTGTTAACCTTCATTGACTCAGACATATGTTTCCCAAAGCATTTAGCTAACTAGAGAAATGAAATGTAGCTAAGATTAGGGGATGAGGATGCAGCTCTTGAAGAACGGGAGGGCAAAGGGAAAATACAGGCTAAACCTCTGCCTCTCTGAAAGGGCAATACAGTGGCAGTATAGAGGGTATTCTTCACACTCACAGAGGAGAAATTTGGGCTGACTCTCATTGCTGACCTGCACCACAAACCTTTCCAAATTCTCTGGGTTTTATCACCTCCTAAACCAAGGCACTGTGTGTCCCTGACATTCTCCAAACAGGACAACAGCTTTGAGCCTCAGCCTCTCACTCTGCAGATGCCACTTTAACACCCTTGGGTGACACATTTGTCATCCTGTAGGGCCCTGCAATATCTCATTCACTTAAGAAATAACCCTAATAGTTAATCACATGTAATCCAAGCAGAAAGCATTTGGATTTTGGGAAGACAAGAGCATGTAGTGTTTCCATTAGGTGGTTTGGGTAGAGATTTGAAAAGCAGCCGAAGTTTATCACAACAGTTGCCTCCAGCTTTGATGGACTTTTAGGGGCAAAAAAGGCATAAGATATCCAAAAGTTTCCTCTGGACCCAGGCCACATCGGCTGTCACCTGTGCAGCCCATTCTACATGCCAGCTTGTTCAGTTATAAAGAACGAAAGAGGACTTATGAATCCCAAATCTTTCTCCAAACAGGTCCATAGGGTATCTCTGCCACTGGGAAGCACCCACAACACAAGGACCCAGCTTTCATTGCGCAAAAACTTTCTAAATCAGAACAAATGCCTGATTTAGTCAGTAATCACAAGGGAAAAAGTTGCATGAAATAAGAACTGAATAAAGTAAGAAAAGCGCTTTATAAGACCTTTTTAAATACAGACATGTTTGCTGGGGATCATGCAGAAGTGGCAGGACTATGGAGGGAACTGAGGATGTCTCACAGTATTTGGGACTCTCCCTGTTATTTAACAGCCATTACTGGCAGGGGGTAACAACACCAAAACTCCTGTTTCCAGGGGTTTCAACAGAACTCACGGACTTTTGATCTTTTCTGAGTTGAGGACAATATATGTGCTAAATGGATATATCTCATTATGACCACACAGAACATCTCAACCACATCAGAGCACCCGAGGAGACAGGACTGCAAAGAAACACCAAGAGCAGGTAAGCAAAGATGATCATTAATTAATGATTCTCCTACCATGGAAGTCCTTCTCTCAGTATGACTAGCTAGTCTGCAAGGCATGGTTACTTTCACCTTGAATACTTTCTTTTTGTATTTGGGTTCTTGGGGGGGGGGTTTTGTTTGTTTTTATTTTTTACTTACTCCACTGCAAGAGGGGACTGTGTAGGTTTTTTTAATAAAAGGCATGTCTCAGAACCAGGTTATCTGAGGGAATGAGGCCTTCTCTAATTTCAGCTTCAGTCTGTAAGCAAATAGCCCCAGTTTAATAAATCTGGTTTATTATGATGGGATTTTTTTTTTTTCCTTCGCAGTCTTGTTTGTGCATCAGGGAGTAACAGCAATAAAATCTCACGTTCCACCAGAAGGAAATATGTTCATAATGTTAGTTAACAACCTAGAAAAATGTTTCCCTTGTTGTAAGGAGTGCACCAGTCTGCAGGGTAACCAGAGGGGGGGAAAAAAAGGAAAGAGACTGTTGGCAATAGCTCCTGTGCTTCCTGACAGGTTTCATCTGTTTCAGACCTTCCTTTGGTTTCGTGTCTTTTCAAAACCAAATCTGAATTCCAGATTTTGCTATGACCTCTCTGTCATTAGGACTCTGACACTGAAAGGTTTTCTCTTAGAAAAAGCATCCTGGTGATTCTAAGTATGAAAAGCCAGACCAGGAAGGAACACCAGGATGTGGTGTTGCCCATTTTACCCCTTCTCTTGCTTCCTTCTAACTTGACCTTTAAGGGCAATTTATTTGCTCTTCTATGGGGAGATAACAAAAGGTCAAGGCAACGCTCCCAAGATACAGCTCCCAAAAGTCATTAGCAGGGGAGTATTGTGAATGTTTGCTCTGCTACCTGAGAACTCTCCTCTTTCACCCTCCTTAGATAGTTGGGATTTTCAAGATATCTTGCTGTCTAAAAGGAAGGGTCAGCTATATCCAAAGCACCAGCCTACCTCTTGTCAATATTATGGTTCATGGCTTAAACATTTTTATGATGAACTTTTGCCCATTATGGCAAAACTGTATAAAGGAGCTGAGACCACCCAAGCCCACCCCACCCTACCCTGAATACGCCTCCAGAGCGGAACCTTGGACTGGGAGTTCATAACACCTAAGGGAACTTGAGATACGATAAATGTGTCACTGTTCAATCACCTCGGGTCTAGGAAAAAGCAGACAAGGCTGAGGGAGAAGAATGAGTCCACAAGAAAGCCCAACTCAGCAGCTGTCCTGAAAATCATCCCTGGCTGGGTTTGGGCTGGGGGAGACCCCAGCCCAAAGGCTTTTCTTCTGAGGCTGGGTTTGCACAGAATTCCACCTCACAACCAGCCGAGAATGGAGGAGAAGAGGTTTGGTTGTGTGGTGTAACCTCTGGCTCAGCTGTAAAACCCCCCACCCCAGGAAGGCCACATTCACAGGACACTCACATGAGAGGCAGCTGAGGAGGTGTCATTATCCATCAAAGACCCCCAAAGGGCTCCCCAGACTCATTGCTGAGGCCTTGCAACAGAGCACTGCACGTGATGCAAAGGCATGCAACAGATCCACAGTCTGTTGTGAGAGACTGTGTCAAACTTGCCCCCCCTCAGGGGAGGCACCTGGGCCTTCCTACCTGGCACAAATATTTAATAATCCATTGAACTCTGTGTTTTTGGGGGAACCTCACCATCAAGACCTGATGGAGAGGATCAATGGGAGACCATTGGGATCCATGGAATGGTGATATTTTCTACTTAATCTGTCTCTGTCCCTCTCTTTCTCTCCACCCACCTATTTTTCTATTTCTTTCTTTCTCTCTCTCCCATATTTACTATTATGTAAAATCCATACTATTAACTTTGGCATATGGTCTCATTTGCACCTTAATTTGGGCAGAGGCATTTCTAATAATTTCAGTGTCCAGATCATAACACCTCTATAGTATGACTGGTAGCAAACGGGGACTCTGGATTTATTTGAAATAATGGAGAGAAACAGCATTCCCTTTGTTCTGGCAAAACAGACTTCTGCACACCTTAAAACAGAAAGGAAAACAACTTCATGCATGCAGGCTCAGGGAGGTAATTTGCTTCCAACAGCAATAATATATTCCTAATCACACAATTTTCATGTAACCCTGAAAAAGACTTATCACTTGAAGTCCAGAAATAAGCAGAATAACCAAAGTGTTATTCCATTTCATATATTATTCCATACTTCCTTGATAGGGAATACTGACATTTTATAGCCACTCAGAGTTGTCTTTAGAGCATACACAAGTGCATGTTTTGCTGAATTCAGGCACCTGCAGTTTACGTCTATGATTAAGACAATAATGAGTGATTCAGACTACTTACTATGCAGGGACTTTTAAATCTTACATATGGAGATGTACAACTTCACAACATAAGGAGCATTCTGCAAAGCCTGACTGATATTTTACTTTTCTTCTGAAAAAAAACAGGCACACACCTGATGGATGCAGCAAGAAACCACACTCTGAAATACAGCATGAACCAGCTGAAGATAGTCAGGAAGAGAATTAGTAGATTCAGACTCTCAAATTGGTTATCAGCTGAAGAAGCTTCTTCCTTGTTAACTGCTTTTCATTGTGCAAGTCTTTCCTGATTGCTGAAGCTTTTGAAGCAAGATAACAGCATTACAGTCAAGGTTTGCTGGGCCCCAAGCATCATATTCAAGCTGTGTTGTTCATGTTCCAAACCTGATCAAATTGTAGATTTTAGACTCTGTCCTCATTCTTTTTGGTTTTGAATGCGTAAGACACTAGAGATCACTTGCCCGGTGACTTGCAGAGTACAAAGACTGAAATGATTTATTGAGTCACAAACTCAACATTTTAATGTATTTGAAAACCACAATGACATTTTCATACTGTGAGAACAACTTATCTAAAAGCATTACATTCACAGATGACAATTAGAAAAAGTCACTTTTAGAAGAACTCAAACTTTTACCCTGTAAATGGGAATATACTTTCTCCAGACTGAAAGGAACACACAAAGAATATCAACGGTGAAAAGCAATATTTGATACTCAGTAAAAAAGCATCACTGCTAAATTAGGTCAAGGTCCAAAACCCAAGAGGAAAAGCCCAACCAAGTCAGTAAGGAGTTGTAAAATTCTTTTTCCCAGTATATTAGTACTGTTTGAATCAGGTCTTCAGATTCGTTCACTAGGCCCACAATTAGGGATTTTGGTGGTTGTCTCTGTGCCACGTGAATGGCTGCACCTCCTTCCAGAAAGCCCTGGTCTCAGCAGGAATGCCACTTCCTGGGGAAATAGAAAGAGGGAAGGAGGAGAGTTTAATTTGAGGAAATCCATTACAATTCTGGAACATACAGAAGGCACATACATACAATTCTGTATCGTGCTTGTTGCAGTGAAGTTTCTTGTCAGCTGCTTTTCCCAGAGGTACAGTGTGCATACGGAGAGAACTACCTGATGGAGGGCATGGATCCATCAGGAATGTGGGGACTTGGGATAGAGCTCAAGTGTGTGCTTCACCTGTGGCTCCACCAAGAAGAATACCACTCTGGGGACACCAGCACTGCTCTCCAGTGCATACCAGAGGCATAAAAATTCAAGGCAAATTCCCACCTAAAAGCAGCCTTTCCAGCACACCAAACCAATGCATATGGATCCAGCTTAAAATCTGAGATGGACTTTAAGATATGACCCATTTTTGGTTTCTTCTTATCTGGAATGGGGCCAGCCTAGCTTATACCAAGTCTCTGCACAGGCCCTTTTCAAGAAACTGTCTCAATTGATCCAGTTGGCTGAAAATCCAGCACAATTTCTCTCTCTATCCCCTGAAAGAGCAGCGAGGCAAGCTACAGAATCCCACTGGCTCAAAATAGATTGCTGCATATGTTCATTTTTCTCAAATTTTTCCTACAGCCCATCTCACAGGCAGAGGTTCCTTTGGTTTTTACTGAGAAGAACGATTTGCTACGGCACAGTCAGCAGCCATGTTTAGGCCGGGACAGATTGTTGGCCAGTGAGTAGGTGCAGGCATGCTGAAAACCATGTTTTTCACCCATATGGCCAACAGATGGGATAGGAGAAACTTTTTCAAAAGAAACACATGTCACTTATGCTATGGCTGCTTGGAACAACAACAACAGATGATACCAGTCACTTCTCACCAGGTCCTTTATGCCCTCACAGCTTCTTCCAGATTACATTGCCATTCTCTATTCCCTCTGCACCTGTACCAAGCTACAGTTGTTCACACACACACACATACACAAAAGGGGAAAAACAAAAGGGAAGAACAAAAGAGAGCAAGGATATTTTTTACACACAGTTCTGAAGTTATGTGCAAAATAAATCACTGATTTCTCAGTTTCCACCACAAAGCACACTGTGATTCTTAGGAAGCATTTAGGTAGATGGTGAATTTGGATACATCAAGAAAAAATGTTGCAAAGTAATGTGTGAATGGAAAGGTGCAAGGAACCACACTCAGCTTTTGCCTCCAGTGAGTCACCGTCTGGTCACTGTTGTCTTAATTTTAAGACCAATAAGGACGACCTTGTGAGGCTGGGAAAGACTTGTTAGTTCTTACCCTTGAGCTCCACAGTTCTCTTTCTCTCTCTGACCCTCCCCATCAAAAAGTAATATTCTGATTTTGCCAGTTTAATTCTGAAATCCAAGGCTTTCACTTGAAATTCCCTTTCGACGCACATCCAGCCAAACATTCCCACTTGCTGGTTATTTAAATAATATAATTGGATCACATTTTCTCAGGCTTCTTTGGTGATTCTATCAGAAATGTGTAGGTCCCCATGGAGCTTTTATCTTTATCAGGGAGAAATAAGTCTGACTTTTCTTACTCTTTTTAGTGTAGTTGAATCTTGGAAATCAGGACTAATCTGTGATTGCTCAGCACTGCTTTCCCTTCAACAGTGATTACATGTTTTCTCAATTTTATTCCTCAAACCTGAACACTGCTGTGAGCAAGGCCCTCGTTCCCCAAGCCTTCTAGCAATAACACTACCTTCTTTGATTTATACAACATTTCTCTTACAAGATTGCTTAGAATACTTATGGTATCCTGAAATGCACCTGAATACAGGGTGCCTTTTTATTTTTTACTTTACCTTTTCCCTTCAGTTAAACTCCCAAGTCCCTTCCCTTTTCAGTATGCTGCTTTCAACATTCTTTCTTCTGAAATGTACCTGATTTTTCCTTCATACTGCTTCATCTTCTTATTCTGCTGTTATCTATATTAAGCTGCTTTCCAAACTGCAGCCATTGGAGTTAATCTAGAATTCAGTTTTTCATATGCCTGTTGCAAAATTTCAATTATTCATTCCTGTGTGAGGTGGGGTTTTTGTTTGTTTTTCTCTTTTTTTCATCATCTCTGACTTGAGAATTTACCTTTTAGCTGCTGACATTCAAGTAATTTACTTATTTAATAAAACCCCAGGGAATTCTGCACTGATCTCTGCAGCATTTCATGTTTTCTTTTGTTTTGGCACGTTCTCCTTCTCCATGAGGTCGTACTGTCCCCAGGCAGATTCAAAGAAGCTATTGAACAGAGGGGGGAAAGAAAAGTGAAAATCAAAAAGAGGAAATCAATAGCTATGCATGTTTTTTGCTTCATGCTTTCATAGCACCCCCTGGTTCTCCAGCCAGAAATAGGTTAGGCCAGTGTCGGACCAACATCGCTTTCCTTTACACCATGGCATCAGCTCTCAGTGAGCTGATTTAAGAAGCCTCAGAACCTGTTCACAATTTTTGCAAACCAACGTATTGCACTTTGAATTCCCACCTCCCACTGGCACCCAGTAATTGGGATGCTGAATTCCGGCTCACCCCGGCTATGAGAGGACACAGGTCTGCTGTAACTTGAACTGACTAGCTGAGTTGGGCTGGGCTGAGAGCGTCCTTGGGGGCTGTTACTGTGTCTCTGCTCACATCCACAGATGCAGCAAATTGGTAACTTGCAATTGTGGGAAAACCAGTTCCAGCTCAGACTGCGCCATCGGTCTGGCATCGCTTGTTAGAACGTTTGCTTTAACCTAGAGGAAACAACCTTCAAATGCACAATCCCACTCAATGGACAGTGCCACAGAAACCTTAACAAACAATCCCATGGCAGGAACCAGAACCCTGTCTCAAGGAAAAACTATCTGATCCTTGTATTTAATTAAAGTATCTGTGCAACGTTGTTCTCCACATTCAAAAAACAGTGAAAGCTTTTGGATGCAGATCCAATATACAGCAGAGAAGGACTCGCCTGTAACTTTGTGGTATTAGCCTAAATGCAACTATGATTGTTTTTCCTGACAAAACTATAACCACAGTGAGTTTGCTCCATTGCTTGAAGGCAATGTGTAAGCAGGTCAACACAACCACAATCTGTCTTACATCGAGATAACACTGCAATGTATTGAAATACAACAGTGTATTTCATATGTTCAGATGCTAGCAGTAGACAAGCAAAAATGCCAGCTCCCCTTATGTACTAGTACGAATTCTGCTTAAACACAGCCAAACCCTTATGAGTCTCCTCATCGACTCCTAGTATAGAAAATCATAATAAAAATATGAAAATATAAAAACGTTGTAGCATAAATTAGAAATGGTATACCAATCAAGATGGAGAAAAAATGATTTTACTATAATAAAACCTCACTTATTCCTCCCCTCCTAGAAGTTATAAACGTTTCTTTTTTATTTGAACTGGTGTAGCTGAATTCTTGTGAAGCATATGTTTTGCCATCCAATAAAAAGTTGCTTTCTTGATAGGAAAAAGATACACTATACCCTTCATTTCCAAAAATGTCAATCCTGTAACCCAAATTTTCCATTTGTACTGTTGTCTGTTACTTCTTTTGTCCTTCCTTCCTCCTGGAAAGTGCAGTCCCAGGCAGTCAGGCTGGGCACCAGAAACACTCCAGCGATGCGCTGTCTCCGTGCACACATGGTACTGCTGGCTTTGGAAACTGGTGTTCCTCTACTGAAACTCGCTGATGATTCAGCCATGCACTCAAAGAGCTCTCTTTTTTTGGCACAACATATGCTTTTTCCATACAGCAGGTGGATACATAGACTCTGCAACCATGGAGTAACATGCAAGGTTTCCAGTCCTCCTTATCCACATTCAGAACCTTTACATATGTGACTGTGGTTTGGTAGAGAGGGGAAAAGAGGGGAAAGCTTTTGATTTCCAGAGTAACAGAATTTTCTTAATCTTTGTCTCACTGATGTATCACAGGATCAAGAAACAGACATAAAGTGAAGGAATGAAATATTTAGATGAGAATATAGCAAGTGTTAGATAAGCATGTCAATTAATCATAGCAGGATATTAAAAAAGTTGTCAGCATAGCAATAACCACTGCATATTTATAGAAATAGTTTCATTATCAGTGATTTGGATTTAACCCTTGGTCTGGTGAATCAAAACACCACCTAGCAAAGATGCAGCCCAGGTTTGGATTCAGTGGCAAAGGTCCTTTACTGGCGTCAGCAGTTGCCTCTCTGAGTCTTAATAGCATTTTTCTGTCCAGCCAAGTCACGAGATAGAAGTATGGGCTCAGTTCACCCTGTAGTTTTCCTCCACATGTTGACAGTAATTTTCCTCAATTCTTGAAGATTAGGTTGACTGAATTTTTTCTGTGCTGGCCAAATATTCCTAAGAAACTCACTAGACCACATATTTCAAGGCTTGATATGCTCTTAGTCTCTCAGTAAATGTGTTTCATAGCTCTGGAAGAATGTCTCTTTTTTGTTTGGTGTTTTTTGTTTTTGTTTTTTGTTTTTTGTTTTTTGTTTTTTTTTTTTTTTTTTTTTTTTTTTTTTTTTTGGTTTTTTTTTTTTTTTTTTGCTGCGGGTATCTGAAGCAAACATATAGATCTGATGACTCCACATCTTTAAAGGGACACAGACCAAGGTCAGTGCCATCTCCCTCAACTGCAACTCAGGCAAACAATTTTCTCCAGGGAGTTGCACGTCATGTTTGCCCAGCTGCTTCTGATTGTACACAGCTACTGTCATTTTTCTGACTGGAGTGAAACAATGCAATGAGAAATGTAGTGTAACACACTGAAAGACCCAGCACATGGCTGGAAGGGCATAAATCAACAGTGGTGACTGTGGGGTGGGATGGGAGGTTAGTGCAGTCCAAAGACCAGTAAGTGTGCACACAGTTATGGCAAATACTGCCCCCGTGAGCTGACAACATGCCTCTTTCCTGGAGCTTCCCTTCGCCTAGAACCACATTTCCCAAAGAATATAGATCTCTGCTTGCCTATCAGCATCTACCATAATTCAGATTTCCAGGCTGGTTTATGGCCTAACAGCAAACAGGACAGAAGTGGGAAAGTCACTTCACTTACCACAGGCAGATAAGATCCTTATTTTAAGTTATTCCTTAGTTCTGAATCAAATCAAGTGAGCTATCTCCAGAGAGATGATTCATAACCCCACAAATTTCAGGTATTGTACTCCATTATTGATACAACTCATAGATCCTAAAAAAGCACAGCAAAATTCAAGTCATTCATAATTTAAGCACTGAGCAAGGTAATACTGTGAAAGTAAGTGCCTAAGCTCCCAGCCTGGTAAACGGAGAGGAACACTTCAAATGTCTCTTGAAGGAAGTCTTGTCTACCAAAATCTCCTACTTCCTACTGCTTTACCTACCCACCTTTTGTGTGATGTGTGATTTACTTCTCCTCCTCCTGAGGTACAAAGCAACTTAGGTTTTCAAAAGCAGCAACAATTAACAACAACCCTCACTCCAGGCCGATCAAGTGTGTCCATTTGGCTCTTGGTGGCATTCAGCATGAGCTAGACAACAGCACAGCTTCCGTATCGCATTCATCTAGCATGGCCTGTGCAGAGCAGAAGGCACACTGATGGGTGTCTCAGGAGCTGCTATGGGAAGATGTGACATGCTTCCCTTAATTCCACTTAATGTGCTGTACTCTTCCACAGATTAGTGAAAAATGAAGTGGTGTTACAGCTCTTTTCCTTGAGATTCAATGAGGATACTTAGCAATGGTGTCCCTGATGGAGCAAGAACATTTGCAATGTCAAGGATGAAATATTTAAGCTCCCATGGAAGGCACTTCAGAAAGAATCTTCTATTTACTCAGTCTTATTCAGATTTCCCTCTGACTTCACAGACTGAGATTTGAGCCCAAGTGATGTCCTAAAACACTACTCATTGGATATTTATTCCTTCCAAACCCGGTTCCACCAACAACAGGGCTTCACAGCACTTTGTTTTCCTCAGGGTGACCGGTAAATTAGGAGAGAAGAAGCTCATGTACATACATATTACATCTACATAAATGTTGAGTGAGTACATGTGTGTGCATGCATGCTGAGTAAAAAAAAACAGGTCTTAATTTATATTTACCTCTGAGGATGCAGTCCCATCCAGGCTTCTATTTAGCATGCATTTATGAATAAAAAAATTTTATTAAATTATACCTTAATGGATTTTAATTTTTTCCTCTCCCACAAATCTTCCATTTTATGCTATATATCCTGAGTTATTTGTTACTTCCAAAACAGGAAAATACTCACTGTTTGAACCAGTTAAAAAACTTTGTCATGTTCACAGTGGAGCCAACACTGCTTTCCAGTTTTTAAGAACTGTATTAGAGGCTTACTTTATTATTTCTCCGAGTAATATTGATAGTATGATACATATTACAGGAGGTTTTTTGTGCTGATGAAATTTGAATAAACCTGAAAATCAAGGCTTAAAGAGAAAAATATTTGGGGTTTTTTTCTAATGAGGGCAGAGATACATGAATCTCAGGACAAAATTATACTGGAGGGAGCAGCCTTCTATCCTTGGTATGAGAGCTTTAAAAAACTCTCAACATTCAGGATCATCAAGCTTCGGGAAGCCTGACATAAACACCAGACTTGCTTCAAGGCAAAAAGGAAAAGTTTTAGTGGCTTCATGCAATGTCTGATAATGATATCATATGCATCTGTTGAATTAGCCATTTTTTAATATAAAAGTTCCTAAATTATTAACTTTTTCTAAAGTGATATTTGATGGGAAAAGTAATATCCGTATGAAGTATTAAGTGTTCCTTATGAAAGAGCTGTATAAATCTGACAGAGCATAATAATTATGCTGTCAAATATAGAAGATTCCATTTTCCCTGAACTATCTAGACCACCACATTTCAGAGACTATCATCAGGATACTAAGATTTATTTTGTCTCCAAAGGCTCAGAAGATGCTTTTGCTTAAAACACACATCTAACAGTTATTTTTATTTTATTCTGGTACTGCTGCAGTTAGTTAGGTTTTGAGTGATGGCCCTCTGAGCACAAGCAGGGAGATGTTAACTGGTGTTTATTTGTTCTCATGTTATCACCTTGCCCAAGAGAAAGGATGTTTGTGGTTTGCAGAAGACAGACAAGAAGAATACCTTCACAGTATGCATCTACCTGAAGCATGAAAACCCCCACAGCATCTCTGGGCTTGTCTTTCCCTGTCCCCCCGCAAGCCCCCTGGGGACAATTTGATTCCTTCATGGGAAGTGAGAAGCCTTTTCTTCCTGCAATAATGTGTCCAGGTGATGACAGAGTTTATTCTTTACAGTAAAATTTAGCTGAGTCACCGTCAGGCTTATTGAAGGAGAATGAGGAGAAGTAAAACCCCAAATTTTTATCTGTCTTTATCCCACTAAGGAGTTAACATGTCCATCTCCAAAACTCCGAATTAGACACAGAGAGATGCACTTTTATCAAGGGCTGCCTGACCGGATTCTTAGATGAGTTACAGTATCTATGGGAACTATAATTTTAAATTGTCTTGGATTTCTGCATGTTAATTTTCTGCCAGAACATTGCATTACAGGAAAGCTTTTGCATTAACTATTTTAAGAAGTTTTCCAAATCATTAATTCATTCATTTCTGTCCTTTATATAGAAGTTTAAATCCTTTTCCTTAAAGATTTGTCTAGAAGATTTTACTTTGTAAATGTCTTCCACACAACTGAGTAGTAGCTTACAATCTCTTCTGAACCATCAAGGAAATGAAAGTGACATGTGTTTAAGTACTGGTACAAGGATTCGTTCTGAGATGAACCTGCATCATCAGTTTTAGTTCAGCAGAGCTGAATTTTACTACCCTATCTTTGGCCCTGCTTCTGGACATTATTAGGCTGGTATTGCTAAAAAGTCCATAAAATTAGAAGGATCTGGTAGGCTCCAATCAAAATTTTCTTCTAGTAGACGTTTAGGACAATAAAAGGATAAGTCAGTACTGTAAATGTGAAGAGACTTCACAGAAGAAGAAATGGCAGAAGAAGAAATGTCTTCAGAAACTGCCCTCAAAGGACAATCTCTCCTTTACTTTCCCCAAGGACAGTTCAATTTCAATAGCCAGAGAAATCTCAGATCCTCACAGGTTATTTACCATTTCTGAGACTACAAGAGTGAACTAGTCATGAAATGCCTTCCATACCCACTGCTTCCTCCTCCTCTATTTAACTTAATTGCAACCAAATTCTCGTCGCACATAATGTTCAAAATACACACCTCTCACTACTGTCACAAGTTATACATATCAAATAAGAAGAAATTACTCACAAAATTTAATATCATGTTCAGGTAAATTTAATAAACCATCTCCCTAAGATGACAGTTTGTGGGACAATAAGGAGTCTGAATTAATCTACTTCCTGCAGAGTAAAACCACTTAAGTATGTACACGTCATGTCAGCGTTTACAAAAACCTGTCAAATTGTCAGTTCCACTAATAACTTGACAAAACAATTCAGGTTTCTTGGTCTCTTGGATCTTGAAATTACACTTACTTAGATTAAAAATAGCAAGATGAAACTCTCCAAACTTGCCTTCAGACTTATTTAACAAAAGTTGCAGTTTTCTAAACAATTACAATAATGGATATGCCTTCTTTCATAGTAATTCACATAGCAATTGCCATTGCACTGTCAACAGTTGCTATTAATAACAATAAATGGTGGGGGATTTTTTCCTTCCATGTGGCAAATGCAAGATCATCATGAAAGCATGATAGGAGACCCTTTATTGCCAAGCTCTGTATAACTGCAAGGTCAAAATTTTCAACAGAGAAGATTTTAAGGCAGTAAAATGTAAAAGGCCAAGTGTCCACATCAGAAGTCTGTTGCTAGAAGGCAGTGTTTGAGACTACACCTGCAGTAAAACATCTTGTTAAATCAGAGTTAATCGCTTGATCAGCCCGACTTCCAGAGTTTTAATTTACATCACAACATTGCCTTGGAGCATGTGAATTCAACTCCTTTAGTAGGAAACCAAGCCACTCCAGCTGCTAATAGCCTTTCAGCTTATGGGACACCATTAAATTGATCCAAAGTAAAACTCCCCTAAATACCTGCAAGTTCTACATATCTTTTCAGCAACATTTCACTCTACAGATCCACCCTTCTTTTAGCTATCTAGAGAACAGCTCTAAACACACACCAGCTAAAATGGGTTGGGTTTGGTTTGGGTGTAGTCTGGGTGAAAATGCTGGAATGATATCGACTGATGAAAACTCCTTCTTAAGACAGTGCCAGAGCAGCCTTCATCCCATGGGTGTTTAAAGGGTCAGTGGTGCTGTGACTAAAATATTTTATTACATCTGCCAAGCAACGTGAGAAAATCACATGGGGCAGGTCCTCTGCGTCCAACCTGTGTCACATTCCCACCCCTGCATCAGGGCAGACCCCAACCTGCATTAGGATGAGTGCCATGAGTGAAACAGCAGGTAGGCAGGAGTGCTCCCTGTCCTAGCAGGCTTCCCTACACCCATCAGCCACAGGCAGTGGACAGTCTTTCTTATCAAATGGTCTTACTGTTAATGGAGAGAACGTGCATTTGGTTGCCAGCACAAAAGAGAGCTATCAAAAGTTAAAGAGATGCTGAGACTTGGTAGAAAACTTGTACAACATTAATTTTAGGGACACTTCTGCTGAAATATCATATCTTGAAGGAGGGTGAGGTATGCCTCCTTTTAATTACTATTCTTGATGACAATAGAAAGAAAAAAAAAGAGCTTTGTGGCTCAGAAGTTCATCTGTCCCTGCTGCTTGCTTTGCTACCTGAAATCAATCATGTTTGATTCCAATTATCCCCCTAGAAACTAATTGTGACAATACCAGGGGAAAGAATACACTTTTCATTAAAACCTCATGCTGAAATTAAAGTAACTTGGTTTCTCTTCTGATATTATCATTTATCCTTGAGGTGACTTGTAGTTGATGAGGAAATTATTTTTTTCTTCCTGTTCTCTGTATTTCTCTTCAAAGTTATTATTCCCATCTGAAACTTTCTTTAGCAATGTTTGATTTGCCAGTCAGGGCCTTTCTGTGCTTTACCCCCTCCTCCAGGAGGCAACAGATAATATCCATAAGTGAGATGCTCAGAGGAGTTCCACCACTATAAAGGCTGGTAATGGAGTGGAGAGTCAGACCTGGTATTTTAATTATTTACTAAAATGCTGCAAAGAGTTAGAGATGTGACAGCAAATGGCAGATCTGGCCAAGAAATACATGAACTGCCAAGCTAAAAAATTCTCATTTTTCTGCAAATGCACTCTGTGTGATAATTATTAAACATATTGAACCCTCCCATCCATAATCAGAGCTCTCTATAATGGGTTTTTTTTTCAAAGTTATCTGTGAGGCTAAAGTACATCTTTATGTCTGAGAGGATAATAGGATAAACTTCTTTTCCATTGTAGATAAAGATGCGTTTTAAACTTGCCCAAGGGAAATTTCCAGCTGGCCAATTACTGCTAGAAAAGATTCCCTCTATAAAATGGTATTTCTCTAGGGTCAGCAGGCTACCAAATGTGTTTTCTAAAGACCAAAAGTATGTAATTACTGAAAAGGACTTCTGGACCTTGCTGGCAGTTAGTGTTGTTAAAACTGACCATTTTTTGGGTAGCATATTAACAGAAACAGATGGACTGGCTCCCAAGATCTTACTATCAGTAGAGCTTCCAGTGCTTGTTGTCTTTCCATGTGGGAAAAAAATAAAGAATAAAAACAACAAAAAATGCAAATTCCCTTTCCCAAAGAAAGAAAGTCTAAAATATACTTATGGGACTACACTGTCTGAGACTTGGCAGCAGACCCCAGCTTGTGGGTAGAAGAGGACAGAGGGAAGAGAGAAAGACATATTTATAACCCCTTCTGGTGTGAACAACCATATCAAAAGCATGCTTGTAAATATTTTCAATCACAGTAGTGTCTTTAATAGCCTCAGTTTCTTCAGAGTTAGGTTTCTCTCTGCTACGGCTACACATTGTCAAAGGGAGATCTGAATTGCAAAGTTTCCCAGCTAGAGGGTATCTCATGAGGTCTGCCAAGGGAGCGGATGTGACCAGAATGTAATTAATTATTCTTATAAATACCTGCATTTTTTTGACTATTCTAACATTTTTTAGGAGCATTTTTTGAGCAAAGCAGGAAATTTTCATGCAGACTGCAAGGACCCCTCAGGCAAGCCAGAACTGAATTTTCTCTGACTACCCTCTCAAAATTGAATGGCAGCAAGTGAAAGGACTGAGCCCCTTTCTTCCCTGTCATCCCATCTTTAGGACTCCTGGGATTTGATTCCTTATAAAAATTAAAGAATTAGGCACTATAGTCATCTGGTGAACTAAAAAGGCAAAAGGTACCAAAAATTTATGACTGCACTAACAGCTGAACACTGACGCAGCAGACATCTTCGGAATGCTGCTTCCTGTAGGCAGTGAAGAGGGTGAAGAGGGAATAGCTAAAAGCCTCCCTTTAACCCACCTAAACCTCTCACATTCACAGAACAAGCTGAGGGACCTCTCTTAATGTTCACGCCTGACTTCAGCACAAATTTGTGTGCATACAAAACTGTGGCTAGACTGAGTGTCCAGGAGGTGGATGCTGATGGTTACGTGGTGACTGTGTGTTCTTTAATATACCACATACACCTTCCCCACCCATCCCACCATCATAGGCAAAAAACAGGCTTCCAAGATATTTAAAATCAGAACTACAATTTGTAAAAATTTCCCACTCTCTTTCTTTCAAGTAAAAGTAGATTAAAAGATGGAGCAGTAAGAAAACAGAAATCAGTGTATATATTAAGATATGATGGAGCAGCTCAAAAAGAAAAATAAAACACCACAAACAAAATTGCATGTCATGGTACTGCATTCAACTAACGGCCAGGCAAGAATCTGCTGATGTTTTTAAAAATGCACATTAGGAATAATTCAGAGCTTTATTTGCTGAATTTCCTGTAAATAACCATCATCTTGCTCATTATAAGAGTTGGTGATGGCACCAACACTAAATACCATTTGACCTGCTTCATCAACATATCCATGTTCCACTTTATTAATCAACCAAAAAACTTGCTCCAAGTAAAAACTCAGTTTCTTTTTCATGTTCCAGAGACTATTCTACCCCTGACTTTTTCTTTCTTTTTTCTGGAACTCACTGTTGTTCTTTAACAAATAACATTTTAACTTTGTGGGGAATGGAAAGGAGAAAAGTCATATTTTGGAGGTCCTCTCACAGAGATCAAAAGGTACCATTCATTGGGAAAAAACCCTATTAATTGTGAGAAGAAAGGAGTGATACAAAGGTTTTGAAAAGTTTGGGGTTTTCCCTAAAGTCCTATTTTGTAATTACCCATTATAAAATTGGAAGAGTTCCAGCTGCATTCAAGGCAGGAGCAAAGCCAAACATCATACAGAATGTAGCTTCCTATTCTAAAGCTGTGCAGCCACTATCATCAAATGCTCTGGACATATTTTGCCCTTTCAAATCCCTTTTGGGTTTCCCAGAAAGGCCAAGCTACTTTCAAGATGAAAAATGTTGAGAAGTTTATGAAAACATTTAAATTGATATGCCTGCTTGTGATTCCAGGGGAGTGCACCAAGTGACCCAAAAGTCTCTTTTGGTCCTGGTTTTACACCTTCCTATGAAAATGTCTTGTTCTCTATAACAATTCAGAAGAATTTGTCTTGGAAGTCAGGATATGCCCATCAGGCTGAGAGAGATATCAAAGGAACAGGCCATGATATATTACATAAATTGATATATTGAGATCCTTCTTAGGTGGTGAAGGTGATTATAAACATATAACACAATTCTAATGAGCTTTAGTCATCTGGGAAGTGTCACAGCAGCACACAGGCTCAGATTATAACCAAGAAATGGAGTGTACAATGTATGTAAGACCCCAGAGGCAGTAAAGGGGAGGGAAGAAAACACCCCCAAACTATGCATTAGCTAATCCTACTACCTGAGGGTGCAAAGTTAATTTCATCAGAAACTACTGTAAAAAGAGGTGTGAAAAGCAAAGGTACCAATGCAGAATGCCCCTACTATTCTATCCCACCTTGGCTTGTACAGAAAAGATCAGGATCAGAGAAGCTCCTCCTGTGTCTGTGGCATCTGTATGCGCTGATCCTCTGATAGCATTGTGATGGGGAGTGGATATGCTAAAAGAACAAAAGAAAGGAAAACTCTTTCACTCCAAGGCCTGTTTAAGCAGATCCCCCTTCCAGTTAGATGAAGTTGGGGGGAATTCATTTGCTAGATATTAATTTTTTCCACCTCATGACCATTTAAAGAGAGCTTTACATTAATACATCCTTCATTATATAGAGTGAAGTTCAATTTGCTATCTGAAGAAATAGCTAAATAATTCAAAATGAGCCAAGGATGAAGAATCATCTCTACTGACAAATTCAAGGACTCCTGGCCAACACTTGAGCACCACTTTGGAGTCATTGTCTACAGTTTAGATAAATCATAGCACCTGTTGCCTCAATGGAGGAAAAAGACACAGGAACAGCTAAGAATTGTGCCATTCCTTGTTCCTCAGTAGCTAAGAATTTGGCCCAAGACCTTTGTTTGATTGAAATTACTCCCTTGCTGTCTTCCAGCTTTTTCTTTCTCTCTTTTTTCTCAGGACAAAGCTGCAATAGGTGTTATTTGTGAAATTACAGGTTCACTGGGATGGGAAAGCCAACCCTAATAACAATCCTGCAAGAGGAGATATGCTGATCAAATCCCCACTGTTAAAAAACAAATGTTACTTGCACACGGGAGCAATTCCTGAGGCTGTAAAGAGGGGAAGATACCTGGAGAAAATTGAGTTTAATTTGTCAAGGGAGTTATTTGTGACTTTCTTCCTGTCCATGCCAACTGGGCAGTACTTGCTGCCTTAGTTGCTGAACACAAAGTACTGCCATCAAAAATTCATGCATGCTATTGTTTCTTTCTTCTTTCTTCCTTTTTTTCTTTTTTAATTTTTTTATTTTTCCTGGCACCTGCTGTTCTTCTTCCAACACCAACCTTCTGAGCCTCAAGGCTTCTTTCAACACCTCTTTGGCACCAGCAGCTGAATTTAAACAACTGTGCCAGCTGGGTGTGCCAACACAGACTCGAGTTAATCACACCTTGCTTTTGAAGTGGAGTTCAGGAATTTGTCTGCGGAAAGCAATAGCTGGACACCCAGCCCAAACCCTCTTGTTATGCAAAGGAAAGGTGGGCTGGGGACTCATCAGGGTATACAACAGGTCACAGGCTTTCTCAGGTGTTTGAAACTCACCTTTCAGATCACTGCTACTTATTAGGGAGCACCATTCATCTGCTTCAGGGACTTGATGGGAAATTCTCATGAGCAGATGCAGAGGAAGCTTCCATCACACTCCATAGGAATCAGACCCCTCAGTCATCTTTTGAAAAGACATCTGCTTTTGAATTCGTCATTGCCAAGCTACCTTATTCCCATCTTTCAAAGGAAGCCTGTCATTCCCAGGTTATTGGAGCTCTGGAAAGCAATGTGGTCTTTGCTCAGCACACTTTGCACAAATTCCAAACTGTGAGCAGGGCTAGAAACTCTCATTTTATATGTTTTAAATTGATTCCATAGCCTCAGACTCCAGCTGAGGATTTAAGACAAACTCCAAATTGTACAGGCTTGTGATAGTATCATGAGAGCTGGGTCCATTAAAGATGACAACCATAGGAAGATGTAAGCAAGGACTAGAATAAAGGCAGGAAGAAGCTTTGAGCTTTACTGTGGAAAGTCACAGAGAGGAGATATTAAGGAGTTGTATTAACAGAAGGGATGCAAAAAGAAGGCAGTAACTCCCCTTGTCAGTGGATTCAGACAGTCAACTGAAATATTCCTTTGCTTGCTCAAACTCTTCTGTTTTAGTTGCAACCTCTGTGCAGAGGAGGCTCTTATCCTACCATTTCCCCACTGAAATTCTACCTTGGGAATTGGTAACACAGCTTTCATATCACCACAAATGGAATCCTGCGTTCTGCTGCCTGGCTTCCAAATTACTGTGACAGAGTAGTGACAACTGACAGTTCCCCGCCTTTTAAAATGCCTCAGCCCTAGCCCGTGAAAGTCAAACAAGTAGAAAATGTGTGAAGATCTGATTTCTCAGACTGATTATATATACATTTATGTGTGTGTAAGCTCCAAGCCCTTTGTGTTTAATCAAGTACAGTATTAAGTGAGTTAATGAAAAAGGAGTAGTTATCTTCTGCTAATGTAATAGATCATTTGGGGAAACAGAAGTATTGTGATTACATGGAGGGACTTGGAATGAGATCCTTGCTGCCAAAACAGAGGAAAGAGCAAGACAAAGCTACTCTACTAATTCAGAGTCACTGGAGATAAGACATTGGAGAATTTAGTTCTATTCTTTGCACCGTTACATGGCTTTCCAGTGAAATGAAAACCCTTTCTTTTCCATCAGAAATGGCTACAGTCTATTTGCCAGAACTCAGTTTCAACCTTGTTCTTGGCCTCTGAGCTGGCAGACCCATGTGTGTCCCTTACGTTATTTCCTTCCAAGCTTGGAGGTTTCAGCACCACCATAGCACAGTGGCACAACTGAAAACATGCTCAGCTTTCTGAAGGGAGAAGAGAATACCACTCACTTCTCCAAGGTGGAGACACACCTGGGAAAATATTTTTAGAAAGATCCATTTCTAGGTTAAGTTAGTACTTGGAGGGGTTGGGTAGAGGATGGAGAAGAAGAAAAATGAGCAAAGAACAAAAATTTCTGTGGGAAATGGTAGATACCAAGTGTGAGCATGTATTTGCCGGGGGTGAGGTGTTTATTTATTTAGTCCAGCTATGTCAAGAAAAAAGATCAGATGCTGTAACAGCTGGCAGATGAAGAACAAGATGTTACAGGAGCTAGCAGTAATGAGCTCACAGATAATCTCACACTGGCTGGCACTGAGCTCCCCAGGTTGACAGAAGCACTGGCATCACCACACTAAGACTCAAAGAGAAGTGAGGAAGTTATTTAAGGAAAAAGAGTGGTGCAGTCACAATGTTGTGCATCATCAACAGCCTTGAACATGCAAACCATGGAAGTATTTCTCACAGCCAGTCCTATTTATGTCAGAAGCTATTAAGACTCAAAATTGTAACTGCTGAGGTTCCCCGGCCCTGTGCCTGACACCAGCTGCTACTATGAAAATAGTATTTTCAGAAGAGTTTTCTTTCCATTTCAGGACCAAGTCAGTGACCAGATTTTTAGCTCCCTTTTATTTGGGTGCATATAAAGGGTCAAGGTCTTCCAAAGGTCAGAGAAAGTAAAACACACAAAAAGAAACAAAACAAAACCAAAAACACCCCTGCAAGACCTGCCAAAACTGCAGCCAAATCGATCAGTATTCTGGAAGCTTAACTATCAACTTAAACATAAATATAACGACTAAAGATCTCTCACTGTGTAGTCTGGGGAGTTTCTTCCCTCAGGCTCCTTTTTCTCCCAACTAGCATTCTCTAATTCTGCTTCTGTTTGAAACAAGAGAGCTGTTGGGTTTGTGACAGAACTACTTAAAAAGGAAATTAGACAACTTTGGAAAGCTGAGGGCATATCACTCTTTAAACGCAAGATGTTCCAAGATGCTACCTCTTACTTCCAGAACACTCCCACTGGCAGGCAAGCTCTGCATTTGACTGGCACCTAGCTAGCATTAAATAGGCCAAGGCACTAACAAAATTCATGAATTTACAAAGCTAAGTAAAAACCGTATGATTTTTTTTTTTTGCTAGATATGGAGTTTTCATTCCAGTTCGATGCCTTACTTGATTTTAAATGAACACAAATTTTTATACATGTGTCTATTTAGTTGAAAGGCAGGCTATGAAGACTGCAGAGGTGTCAGTAGTTGATTATAGAAATTTATTTATTCACAGCACAAATCCCACTAGGAGATGCAATCCATTTGCCAACGAATCCTTCAAGCAGCCGTATCAAGCCACAGCTGCTCAAGAGGGGAAATTTGCAACACTTAACTACTTCAATCTAATTTCCAAAATCCCCACTATCTACAGTCTTTAAAGCCCGAGAGCATGGATTTTGTATAATTGATCTTGGTGCTGTAGGATACCCAAGTAGAGGAGTACATTTCTCTTTTGGCTTCACGTCTGAAAAATAGATGCTGCTGTGTTGGTAATGAGAGGAGTAAAGCGATTCCTGGGATGACTGGCACAAAATTGCCTCAGCATCACAACCATAACAAGCTTCCATAGGTAGAGGCAGGCAGGGTGGCTGCAGTCAGAAAAAAACCCGTTTTTTAATAAAACATGGATGTTCAAGCAGCAGGCTGAAAGTTAATTTCTCCTATCACCTTTCTCCAAGAGCACAGTAAGACATTAGGAAGGCCCAGAAGCTGAGACTGTGCTGAACACTTGCAGCAGCTTTGGGGTGTGACTGGCAGTCAGTGCCACAGCAGCTTCACCTGCAGGTGTTGCTCTAAATACAACATCTAAAAGGATGCTCCAGCCAGGAGAGCAGAAGGACAGCCCACCTACCAACATCCTCCACTGCTGAGCTTGCTGGTCTAAGGATCGTGGTTCATCCTCCTTCATTCTGGACTTCCCCCCTCCTACAACTAAAAGGTTTCATTCAAAACTTTGTACACTACTTTTTGCTTTAGTGACATGACTTTTCTTCATTTTCTTGGTATTATTGGGCTACAAATATCATTGTGCAAATTGGGTGTGGTTTGACTTTAACTTTTTAATTCCTGAAGTTTGGATGTCAGGCAGTCTCATCCTGTGTAATTCTGTCAATTCTGTAGCTATTTCCTAAAATACTGTGTAGATCTCCTCCAGCTTTTGGGTTAAAATAGCTTTCAGGGTTGCTTGCTAATATTCATTTCCAGGAAGTCACAGTATTACTCTAAATTCAGGTGCAGAAAGTTTATCTTGATTTTTACTTAGGGTGGTGGGAATTCAGCTTACAAAAGAAACAAAATTAGGAAATCATTGACTTAGAAGCAGTGTGACTGGACATGACTTTGAGGTATCAGCTGGTCTATTCCCTGATCATATTGGGAAATTACTGGATTTACATCTAACCCTGTCTTTACAAGCTCCAGTGAAGTTTCCATAATTCATATGCCTGTCTCTCTTTAGATGCTGGGATCACTTCTTTGGTCACCCTCAAGACTGTTTTCAGTTTTCCCTAATATTTCTCAACATGTGAACCCTACAAGCAGAGGAAGCACTGGAGCTGAGGGTTTTTTAATACACAACATTCGTTTCTCTGCATTTAGGTAAAAGCTCTCTGGAGTTTCTTAACTGGTTTATTATTCCTTCCTGTTGTTTGGTAACACCATGGGCTGTAATTCTCAACTCCTATGTCATGCTTGCATTTTCTCTTGCTGAATCACAGGCTTTTTTCTTGCACACACTTCCTCTGATTCATGCAGTTCATTTGGAATTCTTCTCAGTGTCTGTAGCATCTGCAGACTTTCTGTGTTTCTAATAAGTAAGCTATACTGCCTACATCAAATAATGATTGATTTTAATTTATTAATAAGTTACTAATAAAGTAATGAGTACTACCAGTCCTAAGGTAGCTCCCTGTGCGCCCAGTATAACATCCTTCCAATTTGAAGAGTACCAGAGTATCACTAACAGGTACTCTATGAGTGCAATTTTCCAATAAGTAACTTGTTCACTTTGCATAAGTTTCATTTAGAATTTTTTCCTAGCCTGCTGCTTTGAATGATATAGGGAGCCTATTTGTTTGCAGGGAGTAGAGTTATTATTTCAAAGTCTTTCATAAAAGGGTGGTTTGTGTTTTCACCTAATTCAGATAGGTTCCCTTCATGTAGCATCCTTAACCTTAATAGGTTCCAAAGATCAAACGTGTCTTCTCTCCTGCTTCCTCTCACAAGGAAAGGAGGTGATAGCAGAGCACAGTGAGGTAGTGGCAAAGCCATCAGGAATGTGTCTGATACAGTAACTAGAACAGATGTTTCTCTATCAGAAAAACACAGCTGCTCTGAAAATAAATGACAGACTTTTTACAGACTAAAAAGATATTTACAGCACAAAAAGCCCCACATCATTCAGTTGCAACCATAGAGACAGGAGACTAATTAGAGCAAATCTAGAGCAGATTTTCCCTTTTGCAAAACAAGAAGTGCTCACGTCACTTGCAAACAAACTGGTGTTGGTACATGCTCCGTGTCATCCTGGGGTCTGTGTTCTCACAGCCCTGTGTCCCTGAATGCAGTAGCTGTGGCTAGAACTTCTGTGGATATAAGTGTCATTATCTCTAAGCAAGCATCACTAATTATATCATTAAGGATCTGGTATATTTTTTTCCTAAAATTCATTGCTTTCTAACCATCCCTCCCCCCAGTTCAATTTGGTGATATTCTATAGCCATATGGTGCTGTATCACAGCTCTGTGAACGTGTTCTATATGAAGATTTAGGATAATAACACAGCTAAGTATTCCTCACCATGCAGGACAATCCATTTTAATCATCCACTGGGACTTTGTCTGGTAATGCTCCACACATTTATCTTATTCAAGAAAAATATAGATGGCTAAAAGATACCCAGAAATAAAAGGTCACATTTAGGAAGCCAGAAATATTGCCTTTCCCCCCAAGAAAAACGAAGCATCTAGTAAATCCTCAGTAATGAAGAAACAATAAATTTGTGCCAGTATACACTGGCCTTATGAGAGGGAAAAGTTAAATTACTGCCATCTGACTTGGTGACACAATCCCCAGACCGCTGGAGGAAGCTTTTACCTGGTTGCTCATTCTCATCCTTTAGCTTCAGCAGAAGATTAATTGGGAACAAATGGAAGGTCTGGTTTCAAATCCATCATTCACCAGCCCCCTTCCCGGACCAAAATTATTAGGTCGCCTTTTGGATTTGTCAGCACTTGCCAGCTGGTCTGGACACCCAGTTATTTTGTTTAGGACTCATTCCACAAGGCACTGCCATTGCCCTCCTGCCCTGCTCCGTGTGTCCTGGCATGCTGATATCAACCATCTCTGAACATTTGTGCAAACACTGGCATACACTTTCCCCTCATATCTTGCAGAAAAATGGAAGAAAACCTAATCTGTAGGTGGTCAAACCCTCTGGCTCCGTGTGCCACAGAGTGCTGCAGTACATAGAGGAGCATGCACTGTGTATCTGGCTCTGCCAGAGCAACACTACCCATTTTTAAGTTGGGACGTGATTTGAGTTACTGTACAAATTTCCCAACTGAATTAAGCACTTTAGATATCAAATATAAATCCATACAGAAGAAAGACAACAGGAAGAAAAAAAAATTCTTTGCACCTTCACCTAGAAAAACAGATAGATGTGTTGGAAGCAGTCTGTGGGAGTTAGTCATCTGTCTCAAGTTAATCATGAGAAATCTTCTAGGCCCATTAGAAAAAAAGCTCTGCAATAAGGAAGATGCCATAATCAGAATTTCCTTCTCCACAGTTAGTTGTCATACCTGTTAACTTGTCTTTCCCAAGCTAAAAAGGAATTTCACCTGGTGGAAGAAAAATGCTTTGTTTATGTCTTAGTCCCTGTGTAGTTTTAGATGTGATGAAATTGTAACAGATTTCTACAGAAGACAAGCCTTCCAAGAATAAAGCAAGCAATCATATCAGTGGCATTTTCTTTAAGTTATGGAGTCTTTCGTAGTACCTTTAGGACTTGATTCAGTGAACTACTAAGGCATACTCTGCTTGTGCACAGTGTTTTCATTTCCTTGACTTTCGCCAAGGATTTACTGCACTCTGAAAGACCAACTTATTAGAAAGAGAGTTACCTAAGGTGGGAACTTCCGTTCATTTCATGAGAGAATCATCCTTCCTGAAATATTTTCAGCTGTATTTCATCCTAATTCAGCTATCACACGGTGCATGATAGTCAATGAGATACTCCCCAGCTTTGGAAATAGATTTTCACCCTGGATCTCTGTCCGCATATTTGTTTTATGCATTAGACCACCAAACTGCTTACTGAATGAACAACAGAAAGGACACACACAGTTTTTCAGGAGAAAAAAAATACAAAATCCTTCATGATCAGACTCCCTGCCAGGCTTTGTGAATCCCATTGCATTTGAAAGCAGTGAAATCATTCCAGTTTCCCAGGGTCATATATCATTTTCAGTAGATACATCAGTCTCATTATTTTATTGGTCATGTCTTCTTCTTTTTGTAAATTGGTCTGAATAGTAAAATTCTCTGCATGGGTGAGTTTCCCTGACCTCCTACCTCAGCCTCCATTGTGGCTGCCAAACCAGTCTCTGTCAGTTTGCCCTATCTTGCCCTCCTGGTACACCTTACCTGCAGCTGTTTAAGCCCCTGTGCTCCCTCCTCAAGGAGCCACCAGGTCTCAGCACGGTGAAACCAAGTAACATCCCACCATCACTTTGTAGTCTGCAGTAGTTTGCTTTATGTCACCGCCTTCTGCCATGAAATTCGTATTTTTCTATCTCCATTGGAAATTACTTATCTTGATAGGTTGAAGGATCTTATTTGTGTTGTCTGAAATTCTGCAAGGTGAGGGCTCAAAGTCATCCTATCCTCAACTAACCCGTTTACTTTTCCTCCTCTGCCATCTCCTCTGCAGAGTTCCCACATAAGTGAGAAAAATTTTATGATTAGCCCCACAATGTAAAACCTTGCCCTTTGTTATCTTGAATTTCACTCCATTTCTATTATCTCCCTGAAGGTCACTGAGTTCATTTGAAGAGTACTCCAATGCTTCTCTGTACTGCTGTCTCCAAATTTTGTACCATCAGCAAATTCTTACAGCACCTAAGTCCCTAATGTAAATATTAATGAAAAAGGAGCCTAAAACCTAAAACTGAGCCTAAAAGTTAGGTAACTTGGCTAGGAGCCTACTTCCAGTCCAAACCTCCTCCATTTAATATTCTCTTTCATCCAGTTCTCTCATTTTTCAACACTATCTTCTTTTTAACACACAAGTCCTCATGTGGTCCTACACCAAAGGCTTTAATGAAGAAGAAAAATTAGATTTGCTTTTTGTTTGTGTAGAGGGTTGCTTATATTTTAAAAAATTACACTTGCTTAGTATGAACCAAATTTTAGCAAACCTTGGTTTTTGGTTGTTCTGATTGCTATTTAAATCCAGGCCTTTATTTGTTATTTTTTCTTCCAAATATGTTCTAAGCCTCTATACACAGCTGGTATGAATTCAGGTAGCTAGACATTTCTTTCAGTGTCAGTGGCTATGCCATTCATAAAAAGGAATATTTACTCTACTGCAATTTCAGTAACTTCCCATAATTTTTATTTTATCCATTATGAGGATGGTTGATGCCTCTTCATGTTATGATCTCGTATATTACACTACATTATAGTTATTCAATAAAGAGTAAGGTGGGTTTGGTTGTTTTGTTTTGTTTTTTTTTTTAATGAGGGTTGAAGTGGCTTGGAGTATATCTCCCTGGTTTCTGCAATGGAATGCAGTGCCATGTGGAATTTTGGTCTCTTTCTACTTTTGGGGGAATAGGATAGATTTGCTAATGAAAAAAAAATCGAAGCAAAGAAGACACAAAGATAACTAAGTCTTGAATTAGTGCAAATTAATACAATCTCCAGTGATCTGACTAGTTTCATTTTTTCCTCAAAAATATTGTAATCAAAAACTAGTGAAGATTTTTGTTCATGCTTTATTTCTGTTATTATTTTATGTTTTATTACTCTACCTTAGAGTTTCTATAGAAAAAGCATATTTATATTCAGTGGAATATTTATTCAATAGAATAAACCAAAATTCCAAACCAATGGATATTCTTCAATCTGGGAATCAAGAAAAATTGAAAAACTACAATATGGAAAAATTATATTACAGGAACAATGGGAGCTCAATAAAAATGCCTAAGTCATTGCAAAGGTAGCAAAGAAGCAACTTATTTTGGACAGCAGATCTCATCTCATTCAGATACAACAAGCCTATGCTTTCAATCTGTCTCTGCTATTGTATCATTAATTATTCCATGGCTTATGATCATGTGAAGATTTCCACACCAAACAGCTACATCTGCATATGTCCAATCGACCTTAGCAGAAATTAATTTTCAAGTAGTTTCACTGGTAGCAACAGGCTTGTGAATAGAAAGTGTCCTAGCACTTCAAGTAGATAACATTTCAGATTTGTCCTTCCTTTTACCTAGAAAATAAAATTAGGACTCAAAATCACGGTGCGTCCAGAGGCGAGACTCCCATGATGAAATTAAAAAGATACCAGCTAGCAAATCAGAGGCATCTAACCTGTTTTTAAAAGCAATAAAAATAAATCCTCATCTCCACAAAGGAAGAGGCTTAAAAGATAACCTGCCTCAAAGATGACCTTCAAAGGGAGAAAAGAAACCCATCCTGAGAAAAAGTGCAAGTGCTGAAGGCCTCCAGTAAGCAAGACTCACAGAGGTCATCCTGCAGATAGGTTAGTATAAATTAAGCCTTGAACAACTGTTTACAGTCCTTCCTGGATAGTTCCTGATTTACCATTTTTACCCAGGAAAGCACCAAACAGCTAAGGTAAATTACATTTAATCTTGATGTGGAGAGATTCGCAAAGCTCTGGGGTTTAAAACAGAGAGTTGTGAAATGCTCACACAACTTACCAGCACAGTGCTCTCGTAATATGTCTGTGTGAATTTTCTACAGAGCTTAAGTGTCCATCATGCAAATTAAAATGGTCATTTGAAGAGAGATAATAGAACTTATGTGCAACTATCTCCTGATTGCTGCTGCCAGCCTTTGGTAGCCTTTGTGGATTTAGACAATACCAGGCTGTTCTCTAAAGGTTTTGAATTTAAAGTAAAAAGAGTAATGAGGGTAAAATATTAAATCTCAAAAGGGAACAGAAAAGTCTACCTAAAATTTGGCTTTGATACTGAGAACTTAATATGTGTATATACAGACATGGATGGACATGTATAGATATTTACTTATATAAACATGTTGTTTCCTCTGCTCAATAACTTTGAATCCTTTAAATGAAACATTTAAATATAGCACCAAACAGAACAGTAGCTGAGAACATGAGAAATAGAAAAGGAGGGACACAAAGATGTATCAAAAGCACAATATAAATGAAGTGAATAGGCTATTGCAAGCAAGGTAAACTGCAGGCACTTCTTTCATCCGGCAGATCCCGCTTTTGTTTGGCCAGCTAAAAATGTATTCTTAAAATATCATAAAAACTTCCGCTCCAACTGTCTGTGAGATCTATGCTCTCATTGAACTGTTCAGCTGGGTTTGAGGGTGGGACATTTTCCAGGGACGTTACTGTTCTTTCTGAAACAGGGTTCCTTTCTTTGCTGAATCCTTTTTCATTTTTCTTCTTGCTCAGACAGGCAAGAGTGAAAAAGATCAACATGAAGACAATTCATTTTTTCCTTCTGTTTCTTATAAGAAAGGATGAGGGAAAGGCCTGGATGAATTGTTACGTTTGAAGCTACTGCTGTGGAATGGATATCTTATAATTAGAGATTGATAATATCCACAGGCTGAGACCATGGGTTTATGGGTGCTTTATAAATATGCAAAAAGCAGGTTCATCTAATGATTTTGTATTCACAGAGTAAGTTCTTCTGCCCTCTCTAGGAAGGGGCAGGGAGGTACAAAGAGAGAGTCTCACCCTCAGAATGGCTTACAGAATTGCCAGTCCCCTCAATTACCCTGCTCACATATGGGGAGCTCAAAGAAATGTATCACATAATAATATGATTGTCTCTCATTCAGTCTAGGAAGATCATTATCTCCAGAGTTAATAGTACAATATTTAACCCAGCAGAGTGTCTTTAGAGTTGCTATTAAACAACAATATTGAACTAAGCAATAACCAGCCCTTGTCTCAGCTATTTATGATTCCATGGATATATTACACGCATCACTGGCTTTCTCTTCTGGCATCTGTAAACTCTTCTGACTCGTTAAATGTTCCAGCACTGACACTAGAAGCAGCAATCACTACATGCCGATTCGCTGCTAATGAAGGAAACAGATCCAAGACCTAGGGTCACCTTCCTTTATCCACAACGCATTCTAATTTTTCTAAAAGAAGGTTTATCCGGTAGGGAGAGGAGAAGGGGGAGGGAGGAGAGTTCTGCTGGTTTCATTGTACCACTCTGAAAGGAAAGCAAGATAAACAGATAATCATTTCTCTGACTCAAACGTACGTGAGACCTCCCCTGGTACCTATGCCTGCAAAGGCAGGAAAAATTGAAGTGTACAAAGCAGAGCCTCAGTGCTTCTTCATCTTGAATCAAACCACACTGTGTGCAAGCCACTGCTAGAAGCTTCTACTGACATTTAATCATTGCTTTTTTCAACTCTTAACACCTTATGCTCCAAAGCAGATGATAGAAGACTCATCAGATAAATCTCCTCTCAGAAACAGAAAACAACTGCACTTCTGTGTTCCTTCACATTGATTACTTGTAGTCCCCAGCAGCTGCCAAGGGACAGCACTGGCAGGCAAGCTGGTTGCCAATACAGCCTAGTGGGCTCTCCCATCACGTTTCTGCTTCCTTGTAAATTGAGAATATCAAAATCTTGAAGTGTGTGGCTAAAAAGCCTAGATTGCTACTTCCTCAAGCTACAGAGGGATAAAACCTGCTGGGCCACATGAAGGAACCACATTGATACAGAGTTTAGATAGGCTCCTAAATGGTGTAGGAATGATTTTACTTCCTTAGTTCCCCCTCTAGTTCAGGTAAATCTGTTATTTTTCCCTTCCTCTGTTTCTGGGACGTTGTGTTGTCTGGTTGGTGCTAAATACCAGTCACGCTCACCACACAGGCAGCCATATTTCAGCAGGAAGGGTGGCTGATATTCCTTCGTCACAAAGTACCACGTATACAAACAAATCAATACAGAAGTGAGTCAAGAAGAGTTCAGGAACACATATATTAGTGCTAAGCTGACAAGCATTAGCACAGAAAGCTTGCTTTTAATTCTCTCCCCTTCCCTATGTCACCATGAACAGCCCCAGTCCCACCCACAACCCAATCCTTCACAGCAGTGATTAAAGTAAGAGATCTTTCCTTGAGCAACCTACTGCAGGGGGTACCATGGAAATGGCAGATGCAGGAATCTCTACTGTCATCCTCCTAATGAAAGGCTGCAGTGATGACAAACACAGGCAAATTCATTATGAAAATGAGTGTTTATTCCTGATATGGATGCTAAATAGATCCCTTGTTTTATCTCATCTCCTTTTGCCTGTCCTAAAAAGCTCCATGCTCTACTCATCATCTGCAACAGGGCAGAACCTCCACTGGCAGATACTATGGAGTAAAGATAGTTGATTAGTGTGGAAGGAGATAATTTAGATCTTCAGTGCACTGAGGCCAGAGATAGGAGCCCGTGGAGAAGGGAAAAAGCCGTTGAAATAGTGAATTTACAGGGAGAGGACAATTCAAGGAAAGCCTGGGATCCAAAAGGCCAGTGGTGATCCCACAGCTTCAAAGTCTTGGTACTATTAATGGCAACACTTCACCTAGGAATTCCTCTACTCAGCTCAATAACTTCTGGAGTGGTTAAAACTCCCCCTCTTAGAAAGAAATCTCATTGCAATTTAAACACTGCAAGCAATGAAAAACCTTCCTCTTCCTCTGAGCAGTCAGCCAACGTTGTTTATTATCTCTGTTGTTAAGAAAATTAATGAATCAGATTTTTTTAAAAAATTTTATTTTCATTTTTAATTCATGTACATTCAGTTTCCAGCTACTGTTTCTTGTTATGACTTTGTCTAAAATTAATGAGCACTTTCCCATCCCTGTACTTTATACTAGATATCCCCAATGGAGATAGTTAAAGAATGTGATGAGGTTACCTTTTAACCTTATTATAGACAGAGGCAGCAAAATCTCTCCTGTGATGCCTCCCCATTCACTTCTTAATGCTGAACTTCAGGGACCACTTCTACAAGTGAGGAAGCAATTTATTCTCTTTGACAGTGCAGGGCTCTCTTGGGGGATTCTGCAATCAGTGCAGAAACGGTGGCTGTTCTCAGACAGAGATCTGCAATACAGGCAAGGGCTGAAACCACCTTCTCAGTTTTATTTACCTCAACATTTAACTTGTTGAAACAACTTTTCTATGCTCAGGTCACAAAAATCTTTCAGCCTGCAAGGAAGATCCATGTCTCAGCTCTCCTATCTCTCGGCCAGCCATTCCCCTGCTGCATTAGCAGAAAGAAAACAGACTTTCAAAATTATGTGAGGGGAGAGTGAAAGTGCAGGGGACACAAGGCAAGAAGGGTTCAGCTGCAGACCTTGACACTTAGGATTCTTTTCCTCCTTTACAGTTAGAAGGACATCTGGACTAAGATATCCAAAAAGTGCACAGGTTCAACCCATAAAATTAAGCATATAAAATATTGTTAGAAGAATGTAAGCTGGCAGTCTCACTCATTTTAATAAGTTTACAACATAGAATTACATCCTTAGTCTGCATACCAGATTGCACTGGATAATGTGAATACCAAACATATCAGAGGGTGAAATTAGCTTAGTGAGTTGGTTGGTTGTTTTTTTCTTTCTTATTTTCCATTTTCTCTAACCTTCCCTCTAGGTAACAAACATTTCTTTCAGTTTCTTTTTTTTCTTAAATCTCATCAACATTATCCTGTTTGCACTGTGACTGAGTTTTATCAGAGGTTCAGAAGACTGAGATGTAAAGACATGTTGGTAAAAGTCTTAGAGTACTCCTCTGAAGAATTTCTTTTTTTTCACCTTTTTTTTTTTGAGTTATCCATATAACATCTGCCCACAAGATACTTCTCAGCTACTGCAAATGGGAAGCACCTTTAACACAATGTTTGTGTTTGACTCTAGAGCTTCTTACCAACAGAAGAGAATCTGCTTTAAGTCCGTGGTGATTTAAGGGCGTAAGCCCCATCAGCTGTGAAAGGAAATTAGCTGTATATGGTAACTTTGAGAGCTTCACCTGCTCCCAAAGAAAGACACCAGCAAGAGCAGAGCCTTTTCACTAAAACAGGGTAAACAATTTAAAACCAAATAAAGAAGCAAATACCCATGCATGAATTTCTGCACATTCGTAGCATTCCATGCCATTACATGGAATACCACCTTGTCCTGTGCTCACCTGTCTGTTAAATACCAGCCCTAAACTAGTTTATCCACAGTCATAGTGCAGTTGCTTCTGTGATAAAACACTGCAAAGTCCACCCAAAAGTATGGGGCCGAGCAGTGGAATTCAGGACAAAAAGACATAAAATTCTCCAAAGCAGAGTAGCTAACTCAGCCCTTGAAGCTCTTTAGAGAAGAGACATGGGTTTCTTAAGCACAACAAAGATAGGATTCACACGTCTCTGAAGCTCTGTAAAACCATATAAAAATTATTAATCCAACATCTTCACCCAGCATCGAAATTTCCTTCTAAAACAGGTATGTAAAATAGGTGGATTGAACAGGCATGCCATTTTCATAGGGCAGAAAAGGATCCTAGCTAACAAACATGCTTTAGAGACATATATTTATGTTTAAATTACAGACATAAATCTGCATTGTTTTCAGTTTTTTGCATCTCACACTGACTTCTCATCCTGTGAGAGGGATTTTACTAAAAAAACAATCATATGACTTCATATGACTATCAAATAATTAACACAAATTTAAAAAGGAACAAACACTCCACAAGCATGGTACACTCTACCTTTCCCAAGAAAAAGCATTTAATCATGGATATCAATCCATCAAGCCATTATAGTACCCAGTACTATGCTAGAAACTACTAAGAAACCATAGCTAAAAGGAAGAAAATTAATTATTTTAGCACTTTGTGACTTATGCAAAAAGTTCCAAAGCTACTATTGCGGGGGAAACTTCACAACTGCTTGAATATGTCTCTCCACAATTCTTAACACCATCTCAAATGAAGGCACAGGATGGGGAGTCCTTAATCATTTCTGTGATCTTGATTGGCATTGATTTCTCGTCCAGCTGAGAGCTGTTCCTTTCCATAGGGAATACCTATTTTTACAGGAGTAGGAATGACATCAATCCAAGAAAGCAAGAAGCTAAAATTAGGGATTTTTTTAGCTTGCTTCTGAAAAACCCAATAATTGACAGGAGCATTACTCATCACAGCATCTGATGAGAAAATCTCCTGAGAGCAATCCTGGTTTTTTTCTCCGTCTCAAAAATGCACATATGTTTCTTTTCATTCTTTCCTGTGGGCATAAGGCATCAAAAAGGAATAGAGCTTCTTAGACATGTTCACAATTTAAATGCACTGTACGCTTGGGTATGAAATCATCAGTTCCGAGTAATGGTAAGCAGACTGTGCACATCCATACATGGTAACTGATACAACGTGGTGAATTGCTTTGGAGCCATCTCCAGGAGGAAAGGAAACTTTAATGGACACCCCAGGATTATGCACAAGTACGCAGATGTGAAAGAGCAAGCCAGTGCAATCCAGCCACATTGAACTGATGTAATGTCTCCTGCAGCACTGGTGTCACAAAGCCAATTTCATGAGCTAACAGGAGACAGAGCCTGACCTGAAAACATAATTAACACTGAGGATTAACCCAAATTAAACCAAAAGATTTTCAATGAGTCTTGGCCTATTTTTCATCCATCTCCTAGAAGATGTTTAGCTGCCACCTGGGTGCAACCATGGATAATTCCCATAATGATCCTGGACCTCAGAAACTAGAGGCAGGCTTTGGATGGAGTCCACTGGGCTCTCAAACAATTCACCACAACTCGATGACCTGGAAGAAAAGGAATAACAAATCTGGCCTGGCTCAACTGTGCAGCTCATGGTTTGTTTGCAGCAAGCGCTCACTTTTCTCTCTGAATGAGAGTAACCTGTGACCTGTTATGTATCAACTTTTCGAAAAACTCAAATCATCTGGAACTCAGAAGGGATTAGCAGCTATAACTCCACTCTCAAACTGTACATCGCTTGCAATTAGATGGAGTAGATACACAGGGTGTGTTGCAGTTCCTGGCATTTGTAATCTTCCCAAACATTCATTGTTGGGTAAAAATTGAAATAATCCAAGGCAAGAGTTTAACAGGAAAAACCCCACACATAGTTATTTTATTATTCAGTTGCTTTTCCTATTGTCCTTTCACACTATTTCTGCCTGTAGGATGGCAAAAAGGGAACAAGCCCAGTGGTGAGTAATTTCATTCAGATTTGTCCCATTCTGACTCCTCCAGCAATACAGATAAAATAATTTCGTTCCTTGGATTGAGCAACAAACCAATAAAGGGCATAATTTTGCAGATACATCATATTCCAGTGACGAAATATTTGTAGAACTTGATCTAATATGTCTTGGTTTCTCCCTTGACCTCAACTCATCCAGCAGCTCTTCTTTCCATTCTGCAAGGTTTGCATTCCCTGAGAGGCTGGGAAGATGCAAATAATAAACAAATCACTATAAAAACATCGTGTTTTGGCTCACACTCTGCCCTCACCTGTACTGATGTGGATCATGCCAGCCTGAATCTGACACCTTGGTAACTTCACAAACTGAGGATCCAAGGGAGAGTAGTCGCCCATGGCAGACAGACTGACAAATAAGTGCAGCTGGGTTTATAGATGTGGGGTTCAATGAATTGCTACACCTGGCCTGCTCTGTACCTGTGTGGAGTTAAGCATTCTAGTAAGCTGTTGATTTTCAGGGTGCCAAAGGGAAGTTTATGGAGAAATATAAAATTAAACCTGTCACATTTTAAGACCTCCCAGAAAGGACATTCAGAACAAATTTCTTCTTGTTTAATCAAACACTTTAAACTTTCAGTATCCAAGATCAGATACTGTCTGATTGATAACAACAGAACCTCCTGATTTGTATGGGGGAATAATTTAAATTTCTTTAATTAAATATATATTTGTACTGTACAATAATTTTTCTTTCTTTCCATTATCTATTATTCTATCCCATCCCAGAATGAGAAGCTACAAATCATCAGAGCCACACAGATATCAATATTTAATGATCCTGTTGATTTCTCTGCAGAGTTTCTCTTGTCTTTGCGTAAGAAGCCTGGAGCCCAGCTATTAATCAGACTCCTGGATTTTTTTTAATGATGTGGCAATAAAGCAACCATTTTGATTCAAGGAAACCAGAGCTTTCTAGTTAGGATTCACTGAGATATATAATCAAGTTGGCGTATTCAGGAGAGGATCCACATTCAATCAAAGTGTATCTATGTTGCTTTTACACCAACACTGGTAGGACTAAGCAGTCATTACAAAAATCAAACTTAATTTAAGAGGAGAAAATTTACTCAATTTAATTTGACAAGGGAGTGATTATATTCTTATGAAGATGTAATTTCTTTTTGAGATCAGTGCATACTTGGAGAACACAGTTAAGCTTTCAGTCCTTTGACAAACCCCACAGGGTACCACTGGTGCAACACCAGTAAGCCCCACTACCAAAGAGCAAAACTGCTGCATTGCAGTCACTTCAAATGTAAGGGTCCTACTACACCCTGGGTGATAAAATCAGTGTTGCTGCAGGATGGAGTTCAGCTGTGAAGCACATTGCCACCCTGCTGCACAGGAACAGAGAGCACTGCTGAAAAGATAGCTTAATGACTTGCACTAGCACTTAACAAGCTGGACACCTTTATTCTGAGCACACTAACATCTCAGGCATGAGGAAAATTCAAACCACAGTGTTAGTCTCCAGTACTCATGTTTAATGCCAGACTGCAGGCTTTTGAAAGGCAAGCCCTGTTACTGATCCCTAGGTGTGTGATCCGACCAGATCTAACCTCCACAGCCTGCTTGCTGCCTAAAGACTCTCTTGGGAGGCTGCTGCTAGAAGCAGCAATTAGGGTTGACTGAGATGAAATTTGTTATGCAGACATCTATCTAAGAAAAACTGAACTAGAACCATTAACTCATTTTATTCAGATAAATGAACAGCCATTTATGACACCCAGTATTGGTAGTGCCAACAAACCCGGCTCCAAACCAGTGACTTAGGAAGATGTCTCTACATCCTGAACATAATGTTCTTAGTTTGAGGGAGAAAAGGACAAGATGACAAAAAATTGCACTCTTCTCTTTGTTATCCATGAGCAACAATTTTATGAGCGATTAATTGAGACTTCCAACTCATTCATTATCCATCTACTCTTATTTCACTTGCCTCAAGCAAGGCGTGTGTTTTTTGCCTCGGCCTTCTCTTAATTTAAGTGTTCTGTTGTGGTTGTCTGACCAGCCTCCACTTTACTGGCTCAAGACCCGTGATAAAAATCACTGGCAAAGCTGGTTTGCAGCACAGAAAAGATTTGAGGGTCCCACAGACGGTTTAATAAAGGTAGTGTCATTTTCAATTATACAACACAAACACTCCAGTAAATTCTATGTCACATCACCAAGGAAACCCACTGCAATAATTCAGTCGAAGCCAAAGAGAGGATTTCTACAACAGTTTAATAATAACAATGTGTTCTTCTCTGTTGCCCTTTATCCAAGGATATCAGTGCTTTTCACCAATATTAATTCATTTTCTAAACACAACCTCAGAGTGTAATTTCACAGAATTAATTGAGTATGACATTCCTTCGTATCCCTAACTGTTGATCCCTTGCTATCTCTCTGCAGAGCAAGAACAATCCACATAAGCATCCCCAAATCACATGGTGAAAAATTCCTTCCACCACCCCCTGACATCTTGGACATGACAAATGTAAAAATTAAGGAAGTATAATATTCTTGCATCTACTTTGCAGTTCATCCAAATTCTCTTTTATGGTCCCCAATAAGAAGTGTGCCAGCCTGGAATACATAAAGCCAGGAGTTAAAAAGGCTGATGGGTAATGAAGGACATAAATAGCTGGATTATTTTATAACCCTGCCTCTTACCTCACCAATCTGTATGCAGGGCCTCTGTAATGATATAAAACAGTGGATCAGGGTCTCCACCCAAAGTGTCACAGTCAGAGAAATGGCATCATAATGGTCAGCAACTGAACAGAGCCCAAGGCTCATGAGATCTTTCTTCTGTCCCCCGATGTGCTCTAGCTCATGTCCCAGTTGAGCACATTTTCCTGATTCACAACTCAGTTTCCCTGTTCAGGAAAATACATCTATTCTGTTTGCTGCAAGACAAGTGCACCAGCTGATTCTTTCCTGTGCTTTCACATCCTGGCACAGGAAACAAAGAAAGGCAAAGTACTGCCCAGGAACTTTAGGAACTGACAGCACCCCAACTAATGGTTGCAGCTCATATTTTTATTGCTGCCTTTCCCTCTCACTCATTTTCCTTACATTCTTGTCTCTCTATTCTCACATAGGTCAACTTGACCTATGTTCGGGTCACTGCAAGTCTCTTTATTGACTGTGTACCTCCAGTGAAGATTCATCCTCACACTTTTCTAAATGTTAGTACTCTCTCTTTTCTTGGCAAACATGGATTTTTAACAGATATAAATCCTTAGATGTTTAAGGGGATATTGCAAGGGGAAAATAGGGAAAAAATCTCATATGTTGCCTGAACAAAAGGAGTTACCTACTGCACACAGTTTGGGAACATTGCCTTAAAACCAGTGAAGGAACAAAGAAGCAGAACATGCAAGCTATAACTCAGATTTTAATGAGACAACCATGATTTCAGGCATAGAAATAACTATTGATTTGATCATCACTGAAAAGGTAAACTTCTCCCCTTCCTACTCAATCCCTACAGCCCATCACCTTTCAGAACCATGACTCACAAAAGTAACACAGAGCCAAAATGTCACAGCAGACCCAAAGAGTGGTTTAGGACACAGGTTGTCCTTAGTTTGCACAAGAAACACAAACATTCCATCTTATTCCTTGGCTGTAGGACATTTAATCCATACCAACACTTGCCCTCACCTGGGGCTGCTTAGTGTTTACTCAATGCTAGCTGTGGATCACCAGGAGCAGAGCCAGATCTCCTGCTTAGTGTTAGTTTTTAGAAAATCATGATGGTTCAAGCAACAGACTTTTTAGTTTGGTGTTCTGTGCCCAGTTCCAGCTCACAGCAGACACTTAAATGAGAAGGCAAGCAGAATTTATATCCCCAAGAAATGGCCCTCCAGATCCAGAAATCTGTGGATCAGAACTTTCCAGAGCAAGAACTGAGGTCTTTGTGATTAATCTCTTTTAATGGATTCTTGTTTTATAAATAGCCTCATGCATTTCTGAATCTCTTGGAAGAAAGATCATATCTGTAAACTCCTGAAATGAGTCTGATATCACAGCATATACAGAAGGACCACTTCTGGTTTGCTGGAAATGTGTCAGCCAACTGCCCCTGCTCACAGCTTGTCTCCAGTGGTCTTGCAATGGGCAATGCATAAGCTGAGGAATGTTAAGAAGACATGCATTTGTGCAGTCTGGTGGTTGGTCTCTCCTCAGACAGAGTGCAAGCATGATTTTTGGGGAACTCAACAGTTTCTAGTATGGTTCCTCAACCATTAGAGAGCCCAAGAGTGTTTGCAGTTGTGCATTTTTCCCATTACTTCACATCACAACTCAGGCCCTAAAAAGGTGCACAGCAGGGCATCTCAAGTTTGTCAGTGACACTGAGAATTTTAAGCAGACAGCAGAGCAGAAAACCCCATCGCTCTCTGCAGAGTGCCATTAGCGTGCCTCATTTTGTTCCCTTGCTAACTCAAGCTGGAGAGTGGAAAAGGGAGCATAAATACATCTGCACTGCAGTCACACTTTTCTTCCCACTTTCTGCCTCACAGAGTGAGTCTGGCCCAAGGACCAGGAGCAGCCCTTCACCTCTGCACCTTTTCTTAGAAGCCTGAGCAGGAACATGTGCATTGAGGTGATTTCCACTCCTTCACCAGGACCCAACTGACTCCTTGCTTTGTCAAAGTCCATTACCAAAACTCACTTAGAGTGAATGAAGTTGGTTTCCAGCACCATTGCATTTTTCTGGCTTCCCTTTTGACAAAGTTTGATGGTCTTCTTCCCACTCTGAATCTCAATGGCTTGTGCAGGCAGTGTGGCTCCATTTCTCTGTAGAGGCAACAAACTAAATCATGACAAATAAGAATCTTTGACTGCCAGATGCTGGTGTAAGGTAAGAGCAGTGCTGTTGTTCTTTAGGACTTTTGGGAGATCTCGCTAGAGGAAATTTTTTTAGAGAAATGAGGCTGCAGAGCTGTGAAGCTGTCACTACTGGACTAAAGAGCAGTGCACAACATCCAGAGAGATTTAAAACCTGGTAGTGAAGCTTGTGCTCGAATCCTGGATCAAAAGTGGGCAGAGCCAAAAATAAAAATAAAATAATCCCTCTTCTTAAAGGGCAGTTTCCTTATGATTAACTGGGGGTGTATTACTTGTGTCTGGTCTTTCCTCCTAGACTCTACATACTACATATTTATCTCCTATTGCTTACACTTTATAGCATGCATATATTTTAGGAGCAATAAAACCCGCCTACTTCAAAACCTATGGAAAATAGCTGAGACATAAAAAATATTTAGAAAATTACTGAAATATACCCAGATCAGACTAATTCTGATTGTCTTTTACAACAATATATATATATACAAACACAAATACACATATATATGTAAAATTCAACAGAAATAATATTTCCAGCAATCCAGTTTATTCTAGATTTTGTGAAAATCCTAAATTAGACTGGACTTGAGTGCTAGCCATAGCAATGAGCAATTTCTCAAAGGGTTTGGCCTTATACTAAACTACTCTGGTAGTAATAATGCCTGAATCCAAAGGCTCGTTTACATGGTCTGCTGCCTCCTTGCATGAACTACTGACCATCTGTGTAAGAGTTTCCTGGGAAATGGCTTGAACTCAAACATGTGAGGATCTCATACTGGTAATAATGGGGAAAAAAAAGTTCTTATTTTCCCCCAGAATCAAAGGCTTGATAAAAGTAACTCTGTTTGAACTAGGCTGTGTTGCCAGGAGCTACAGGGGGGAAAATGAATACCGAGAGATTTCTAAGGATGTATTTTCATTTACAAAAAAGTATCAAAAGGAGAAGAAAATGCATGAGAATTGGAATAAGGACTGAAATTCAGTGAATGATAGATACTAACAGGTGAAAAATAATGGAAAGCCACTGAAGCCACAAATATCCCTCGTGCGGATTTGTAGAACCATATACCAATTTCTGAGGTCTCTTTTGACATCCACCATGTCTTACAAGTGTGGTGCCTATTCAGAACTATGATGAAGTGTACTTATACTCTGTGTGCAGGCAAGGTAGGGAGTTAAAGGCTTTATGAGTTTTTTATTAAACTTTGGCAGTGTGCTTCAAAGACATGGCCCTCCGATGAACTGTGACTTTAACATAGTTTACACCACGATTACCATGAGCTGTGAGCATGCACACAATTTTTGCAGTTTGGCTAACAAACATTGGTTCAATAAAGAATATTAAAGTAGTGACTTCCCATCCCCAGAACAGCCTTGCAGGTGAAATTTTGGGAGGTTTGGGTCATTGCAGACTTCTAATCCTGTTAAATTGATGCAAGCCTTCATTAACACTTGTGCGTGAAGACATTCAAGACTGAGTGATGAATTTCCATTTATTTACCATCCTTAGCACACACACACTGATACAAACAGTGGAAGCAGATGAAGACTCTCTGACTCCCTGGCTGTTTGCCTGTCTCATTGCCAAAGTTTACCAGCCTAATGGAAGACTAAAAGGAATTTGGTCTTCTAAGAAGAAGAAGAATTCAGGAAGAACAAAAGGGAACACTGACATATCTCTATTCCTTCTGTTCCTAATTTTGAAATTTAGAATAAAATCACTATTGAATATTTTAATTTGAGACCCCGTAGAAAACAGCAGTGGAGGGGCAGGTACTTACATGTTTTGGTGTACTGTGGTGGGGACAGTGATCTTCAGGATAGGGGCAAAGAGATGTGGGAGAGTGGCAGTGCCTTTAACTGACTAGCTTTAATAATATTTGACTCTCAACCTTCATACCTTCCCTTTTCTCAAATGCATTCCCCAAACTTTCAGACGAGTTTAATCCAATCAATTCCAAATCACTTTCAAATTTATATCAGTGCAACTTTGCATCTAGGAAAACCTTTGATGAGCTCTTTACCAGGGCCTTGACTCTACAAGCTCTCAAGTATACTCTTCATTTTAAGCACATTCCTCAAACCTATTGATCTCAATCCACTTCAGTGGATTATAAACATGTACTTAAAGTTGGAGACCTATATCAGTGCTTGCTTAATACAAATTTGTCAATTCTGAAGTGGACTAGATTTAGATACACTAAAAATGAAGCTAATCCTTTGATATTTTATTCATTTGTATAGGCTTCTCACAGGCTCATTATTAAAGATATTTGAGAGCTTTGCTGTACTGGAAACCAAAGCATTGCAGTAGAATCAAGCCTGAAGTGGTAGATTGGATGGTCAGATCAGATCTCCTATTCTATTTCTCTCATGTGACAGCCAAGAATTGAATCGGTTTTGCCTATGACAGTCACTGGTGGCTGATCCCTCCCTGTCTTTGTCCCAACCCATGAGCCTTTCGTTATATTTTCTGTTCCCCATCCAGCTGAGGAGGGGAATCATAGACCAGTTTTGGTGGGCATCTGCTGTCCAGCCTGGGTCAGCCCACCACAGTGATTTAGTATTTGATCTTTTATCTTGGCTGCTTTTACTCATCTCTTTCCTAAGCTATCACATTCTTCTCATGGTTCTTCATGGAGGAGTCTTTTCCTGTGCTTGATATTTTACTCAGTCTTTTCTGAATCCCCTCTTAAGTTGTCCATATCCTTTCCAAAAGGGAATGACCAGTACCTTATGCAACACCAAGACCGTGGTGCTGATTTTCTTAATGGCCCTATTCTTTAGTAGAAGTTAGTCTTAAAAGCACAGGTTGTTTTTTTTTATTATTTTTACTTTTACCAGGTCACCAATAACCTGATAGACAAAAATACCCAGAGCTACACATGTACAAAATTACAGCGGAATACATCAATTTCATTTCAGAGAGCAGAAGATAATAGCAGCTGTGGAAAATTAGATGTGCTGCACAGGAGGGGAGGGTGGTGGTGAAGGAGGATTTATTGCTATTGATCTATTTATCTATTTATTTATTTTTACTTTTGTTACTATGACTTAGTTATAATTCACAGATTCTGAGACTGAACATTTGAAGGAAGGAGCCTTACTTGGTTGATATGGCAAATATATATTATTCTAAATATAATTCCCCTAGTGATTACTTGTCAACATCAGTTAGTGCTCAAAAATGGATGCTCTAGAATTGCCAGAGTGAAGGAAATTCCTTCAAAAACCCAGAGAGCAAAATAAGGAATTATTAGTTTCTGCCTCTCCTAATGTAGGAATTAGAGGGTATCATGAAATTTCCAGGCAATGAGTCCAGAGCAGCCAGAACTTCATCACATAACTCTGAGTTAAACTTTGGAACTCCTTTCTGCAGGCTATGGATCACACCAAAATGTTACACTGTGTCACATTTGGAGGGAAAAAAAAAACTCTTTAAAGAATTATTAAACAAAGATGCCATCTCTATCTCAGGAAATTCCCAAACCACGAGTCACTGGGTCTGGGAACATCTACAAGAAAAGCACAGCATAATTTTTATGGTCTTAAGTTCCTCTTATATATATATGTGGAGATATATATGCGAGTAATTACTGCCAAAAGCAGCATAAAGGTCTAAGCAGTCACTGGTCTCAGTCAGTGTGACTCTTCCTATTATTTAGGCATTACAGCAGAGAGGACTTGAATCCTGGGAGAGGTTTCTCTTTATTCCTCATCTTTTTCTGCTAGTAATGTCATTGATATTGCTATCACTTTTACTATTAATCACACCATTACTATTAATCTCAACAGTCTTTGACATACTGTCTTTCATTTCTATTAATAATTTTGCTGCATCTCATTTCAAACAACATCGTATGTCAGGCAAGGCCTGTACAGAACCGTTGTGTTCACCCATGAATATTCACATAAAAATCTCCACAAAGCTTATAATTCCTATAGACAAAGCACCTAAGCTGTAAACACAAAGGACAGGCACACGAAAAAGTGGTGCCGCTTATCTGAGGTGTTACATTGGGGTTTCCACTCCCAGTTAATTGACAGCACTGCCAGAGGCCAGCACATTTTACAGCATGGCCTTGGCTTGCCCCAGATTTCCCTCTGACCTCTTCTTTACTTGGACTCAGCTTTGGGATGAAGGATGCATGTGATTGCCTCCCTTCTAGTCTGTGGTTTCCAGAAGGGAAAAGAATGGAGCCAGGGGGTAATGGAAACAGAGTGAATTGAAGCTACTGAGGTGAGGACAAAGGTGCAAGCACCACAGTACAAAGGTACCCTTCAAGCTCAGGGAGCAGGGAAAGTCACTTTTAGCTTCAGTGCGGAGATATTGAGGAAAAACTCCAAAATAATTTCTGTAAAAAACTGCACATTTAGCCTCCACATGTTCCCTCAGAACATGCAACCAAGCTTCTGTTCTGTTGTCAGCATCCTCTGTGAGCTATTACTGATCATGGTCTCATCCTCATACCAAGTATTTTAATTTATTTTTATTTGTTGGGGTTTTGTTGTTTTTTGTTTGTTTGTTTGTTTTTAATTCTAAACCTCCAAAGAATTAAACTCGGCCATAGCTGAGAGTATCTGACCATGTCATGTCTCAGAGGGGGGCTTGGGTGGAGTGTAACTGGGTCACCCTGCAGTGCTCACACTGCGGAATGAGCACCACGTCCTGCCACACCAATTGATCTTTTCATCAACATTAAAGAGTTCGGGGCTGAGCATCAAGTCAGAGTTTCAATCAGGATTTACTGCCTTTTCATTTTGCTTCACAGGCTGACAAGTGGGCTTGAACACATTTCAATATGCTGATTCTTCTTTATAAAAGCAATTACAAGCAGAGAAGCACAGAACAACCTCAACTGCTGGAAAAGCCCAATTGAATTTCTGATTTAGTTAGAAGTGGTTAGCACCATTAATGAGAGCTACCAAGCACCCTGCTTGATTTGCTCTTACAGGACTCTAACACAGCCCTGACTTAGAACAAGGGAAGTAATTTTCTTTTTATTTATTATTTTTACCTGGAATCATCTCATTTTAAAACTCAAGACCAAATTATGTGAATTCATTTCCCATTGATAAAAAAATAGACATTATTAACATCTTTTAGCATTGCAAATGTACCAGCCATCTTCATATCAGCCAATGAATATATGAAGGCTACTTCAGTTTGGATTAGAATGATTTTTAATCCATTGGCCTTGGCTGATGGGCCATTTACTCCAGTGTATTATCTTTGGTAATGCTGAATTCAATTACAGACATCCATAAACAGACTGCAGTATTTGAATCTGCTTCCTTGGTAGTACCATGTGTTTTAAGCTCAGCAGTGATTTTGAAGGATAGGGAATAGGCAGATGGTGCTGTTCCACTGAACCACCTTTAGGGTTAATGAAGGGAGACTGAATTCAACTGTGGGACACCAACAACCAACACTGTAGTAACCCATTTTCACACCTGTGTGTTTCCCCCAGGCCCAACTTACTGTCTGCCATTTCAGCTGTGCTTTTCCCAGCCTCCTTATGCCTTCTCTGAGCTGCCACCCACCCATTCTGGACCTACAGGTCATCAGTCTCATGCTTCTAATACATTCTTCTTCCTACACATTCAGTGGTGCTTATAAAAGAGGCAGCCGTGCCCTATTCCAGTAAGGCTTGCGTGACCTTTAATTATTTTGGCCACGATACTACAGCAAAGTCTCTCAGAGCCAAAGGGAAGAGCTGCTATACTTAGTCACACACAGATCTCTAGCTGTGCCTGTACTGAGTCACACTGCCTGTGGGTCTAGTGTAGGAGGAGCTGTGGATAAGAACTGTCACACATTTACTGCTAGATCCCATCAGCACCTCAGCTGACCTTGGCCTCCTGCTTGTAGCAATGGGACAGCACATGTGGCCTCCGCTCTCCACCGAGGAGACAGTCAGGATACGAACGAAGGAGAGAGAGAGGAAACATTTTCTGACTTATTTTCATAAGCAAAAATATTCTCCACTTCTCCCTGCATTCAACTAAACCTCCTCCACATTACTTATTCCATGGCATCCCTTTTAAAATGGTTGACAAGCTGACTCAAGACATATAAATCCCTAAGGGAGTATTTTTTCAAGGGAAAAGAAAAAAGGAACCCATCTTAACGGCACTCCTGCATGCATATCAATAAAAGAACTTCAGTAATCACTTCCTGGGTGTAATTGCATTCATCTGCATCTGTGACTAAGTGACCTGTCAAAGTGTCAGAGAATCTAGTTTGGGAATGAAATTCCCTGCTCATAGCAACGTCCCATGTCAACACCTGCACTTCTCCTATTTTCATTTTAACTGCACAGAAATTGTCTAGGCTTGCTGTTAAGCCGTGTCTGTGGTACAGAGTTGCAAAGGTGTCTATCCTAAGCACGTAAGATCAAGTCCTAGCATGACAATATTAAATCTGAGCTAAGGTCCTTGGAGGATTTGAGGAAAGCCAGTTTAATAAAGAATGCTCTAAAAAGGGTTAAATTTCACTTGGCATGGGAAGAAAGCAGTGTAGTAGCTTGCTGGAATAAGGAGAAAAAAAATCTTTTTACATTATTGAAGAGTTATAATTATCATGCTGGCAGCAAGAATTTTTTTGTACAGGCCAATACATGATGGTCAAGGGCCATAAATTGCAAATTAGGCTAATTTCACAAGTTAACCTCAATGAATTAAGAATCATTTCTTCCACCTCCATGACACCACTTGACATCTCCCTGGGTAAATGCCACTGATCTGTGGCAGTGACCAGTGAATCCCAAATGGGTTCCTTCCCTTTGTCAGATGTGAGTTCTACTACTGAATGGACAATGGAGAAGAAAGAATGTGGGGAGCAGACAGCAGCACCACATTATAGAGGATAATAAGGTTAGAGGCTTGATCTAAGAGATCTGATCTGGTGTTTTTAAGAGGTTAGTCCTGATCCAAACTACAAGTCTTAGGGGTGTCTTGTAGTCTTAGCAAGCACCACTCTTGGGGGTTTGGAGCATGGTTAACTTAAAACACAAGTTATTAGCTTCTTTCTAGTTTTCTTTGATCTCCATGGTAAGCCACTGGTATCCAAAAATCCATTAGAGACATTTATTTTTAAAATCAGGCCCACTGAGGCACTGTGAGTGTAGTTTGTATGACTTAGAAGTTCTCTTATGCCCTCCCCTGGACTCCTAAACAGACCAAGAACTGACATTGCCTGTGGGGCACCTCACAGGCTCAGTAAACAAGCTGGCTTCTTTCAGGTCTTATTTCTCAATAACCCATGTAACCTGAAGGTGCCTGGAAAACTGTCAGTATGACCCACAGCTGGGAAAGTATGAACATCCCTGTCAGAGAACAAATGCACTTGGAAGAACCTAGCATAGCCTCATAAATAATTTTAGCCTGGGCTCAGCATACCCCATATAATAGGTTCATTTTCACACTACATCATTTTCCAGCCAGATTGCAGATATATACCTCACCCTCTGTTCCAGGCAGAGAAGAAATTTTGCTCAAGACCCATAACAAATGACCAGTCAGAAATGGCAAGCAAGGAGAAAAAATTACTGACCGATGTGCAGGAAAGAGCATCTTCATAAAATATAGCCAGGTTGGGCTGATTCTGAGCACATGATATCATATAAAGGGACATAAAATTGCTTTCTGCATTAAGTAGAGAGACCAGGGATTAAAAAGTTCCCCACCACTCTCTGATGTGATGTGAGCAAAAAACGGACTTCTGCCCACGTGAGCCGACCTTGATAGCAAAAGCATTTACCTGATGTCCGTGGCTGCAGCTCTCCCAGCGATAGTTACAAATTAGGCTGAGGTAGGTGAAGGACAGGATGTCTTCTGCCTCAAAGCCAACTGAACTTATGTTTCTAAAAATATTTTATTTGCTGAAACCTGGAGATGACAAAGTTATTATCACACTGAAACTATTTTTGTTCACAGTGTCAGGTTTGATAAAACTAAACCATGTTGCGAGTGTGTGATGATCTTTTTAACACCGTAAGTACCTGCTGAATTGCTCTGAATGATGTTTTTTGTGGTTTGATGTTTTTAGATACCACTTTTTCAGAGTGACATTTTCTAAAATATCCCTTCATTTTATTTCTAAAAGCTGAAGAGACAGCTGGAGTACTTTGGTTCTGTTAGAACTGAAGTTTTTTTGTTATAAGTGACATTTTTATTAACCACTTTACCACATCTATTGAAGTTTGTTTTATCCAAAAAACCCACTTTACCTAATTTTGAATTTGGCATGGAGCCAAATTGTATTCAAATATTTTTGCAAAAAGCCACTTTACCATAAACTCACTGATATTTCCTCTCTTGCAGGAGGTTTTGTGCAGGTATTTTCTCTTAACCCAAAAGCAACTGCAGCTTGATCATGGTTCCTCAATGACTAGTTCTGCACAGTTTATTATGGTAGTTGTTGCTTCTGCCTCTGCTTTGCTGCTATCTCACTGCTGTGCCCCTCTAAGAGATGCCATGACCAACACATGACCTTGCAGAAATTCACACCACACTCATTTCCCACTTGAGTTCATGTTTCTTATTAGTGCATCCTCTAAATTAATACCAATTTTGCCTGTGAAAAGTTTCAAACATACCAGGTTTCAAGGATACAGCCATACTTAATTTGAGAATCTAAAGTATTAAAAAGAAAATAAATATATTTTTAGAACATTCAAGTAGTATTTCATGTATAATCATTTAATCAAGACAACACCACCTTCAGTTATTTCCTTGCCGTTCAACAGGCACTGCAGACTGGATGCTACAATCTGCTTAATGAACTCTATGTGGTTTCTTCAAGAGATCTCTGATCACTAAAATAATGAAGGCTGTTGTAACCGGGTGAGCAGGGCCAGAGTAAGAATCTGCTTGCCTTGTGATAGACCAGCTGAGCAGAGCACCCCTATTAAATAATTACTGATAAGACTCTGAAAAGCATTAGATAAAATTAATTAAAAAGAAAATCAACTGAAGTTTCCACAATGAGAAGCAGAAGGTGAAGCACAGGACCTAGCATATGGAGAGGTCAGATCAGCTGGAAAGTTACTCTTAATGAGGGGCAAGAGAGCATGCATGTCATGATTTGGGACACTTTCATTGTGATAGCTGTAGCATTTTTCAGAGATCAATATTATGTAATATTCTAATGGTTTTACCAAGTGCTAGGTAGGATTAAGAGAGACGCAGCAAAGAACAAGAAACATTAAATTCTGTTAAGGTAACTGAACTATTGCTTAGAAATTGAATATTGTTAATCAGCCAAAAATCATCTAATTTGAGTATATTAATTTACACATGGCCAATGTAGTTCTGATGCACCTGAATGTCAAGGCCTGGTCACGCTGCTGCTTCTGGGTAGTGAGATTCTACCATTGTAACAGCAGTAAATCCTTACATTACTGCAAGGAGAAGACTGAACTGGAGAGTTTTTTCTTCTTGATCACAGTTTATAAAGGTCTAATTCCTCTTTCTTTTTTTTCTTTTTTCTTTTTTTTTTTTTTAAGAATGGATCTTCTCTCTCCACAATACCCAGAGATATGGCAGAGAGATGGTGCTGTTCAGCCTGGAGAAGAGAAGGCTTTGGGATGATGTTATAGCACCTTCCAGTACCTAAAGTGGGCCTACAGCAAGGCTGGAGAGAGAGTTTTTCAAGAGCATGTCAGGATAGGACACAGGGGAATGGCTTCAAGCTGAAAGAGGGTATGTTTAGACTGGATATTAGGAAGAAATGCTTTACTGTGGGGGTGATGAGACACTAGAGCAGGCTGCCCAGAGGATCTGTGGAAGTGTCCAGTAGGCTGAACAGAGCTCTGAGAAATCTGGTCTTGTGAAAGGTGTCCCTGCCCATAGCAGGGGATTTGGAACAAGATCTGGAAGGTCCCTTCCAACCCAGGCCATTCTGCGATTTGCCACAACTTGAAATCCTTTTGTCACTCCAGTTGTATTAAAGATACCACTGCAGTTCCACTCATAATTGCCAATTATGCCAGCATGACTGAGGGTTTGCTGAGTGGAATTCTGTGGTGTATGTTCTGAAGGGCATGGGAATTGAAGGCTGATGGGGTTTTTCTTCTGCTTTGATTTTAGTCGTGTCTTGCATCACAAAAATTCACAAGACCAGGCAACACGAGGAGGTTGCACAGTCCAGAAGACGACTCTTCAGCTTTACATAACTAGTACTTTGAAGAGTAGAAACTTATAATTCTGAGTTTGGATTTATGAGGTCAAGAGGATTCTGGTTCTTGAAAAGGATAGAGAGAGGGATTCATTAGAGCATCAGAAAGATACACAAGGGTTTGTGAATGGCAGGAAGTAGCTGAGGAGGGAACAAACTGTTTCTTGGGAAACCAGAGGTAGTTATTCATCACTTGATTCAAAGAACCTTGACTTCTTGCTCCTCTTCTCTCGCCCTGCAGTTCTATTCCTCTACTTGTCCACTGAAGCCATGACTTCTCCCCTCATATGAGACCTGACAGCCTCTTTTTAAACCAGCTGCTCTCTATTTTCTACATAAATGCCATAAATGAGCACACTCTAGCAGTCATTATCCAGTACATCATGTTAAGGACAGTCTATTACCTATTTATGACTGATTTTCAAGACCACAAGAAAAACTCCAGGTACCAATAAGCAGACCCATGTCTTTCATTTTCCAGGTGTTCTCCAAGATTGAATCAAATGATTAATGATCTGGTTCTATTCAATATTGTGTGAATTCCTATTGGCAATTACCATGCTCAAGCAAACCCTTTATGCACAGGGTGTGCATGAATAGTTCTGCAGGCACTCTGCACAGAGCATCATTCCCTCTTTTGAATCCACACCTCTTTATGTCAAAATACATAAAACCATAACTCCATGGAAACACTGCTACAAGCGCACAGAAACAGTCAGGATCATACATTCACAAGACAACATTTGCCTGTGAATACAGACAAATGCACAGGAGACTCACACTCATCTGCAGGTACACACCTGGCTGCACGTATTCTGATGCAAACACATTCACACACAAGCCACGGTCAAACGCAATCGCAGCTGCACATGAAAACACCAAAAAGTTACACTCTGCTCCTTCTGTAAAGCCAGAAATAGTCACATCCTAGAACTTGTACTGTCCAACTGAACCACATTTGAATTTCATCCCATTTCAGTTCATGCTTGGACTTCTCAGCACAGTAAATCCTTTTCAAGGCTGTGAGACATGAGCAATGAAGACAACAATGTCAATGATATAAAATTAATAGTGCAAAATGGCAATAAAATGGGAAAATCCCAGCACTGCCCATAAAAGCATATTAGCTTGACCTGTATTTACTCTTCTTTTCTGGAAGAATTAGCTTGTTTCTCAAAGCTTATGGGAAACACTAACAGTAATGGAGCAGAAAAATGATGAATTTTAAACCTTTAGGGTGATCCATAGATGGTTGTAAACTTGCCCCTCTTTGTTGCCCATGGACTTTTGATGAGCTTGCAAAGTTTTAAACCTCCTAAATTTTAGACAGAGCAGTTTTATTTCTTTCAAGCTACAGTGGAAATAATTTCCTTATCTATCATTTAGAATGGTTTAATACTTTCATTAATCCACACATCATAAAGCCGCAAGTGATTTTTATACGTATTCCAATCACTCACCGTGCCTCTCAGCAAACAGAAAAGGGCTGTTTTTTGCTGATTCTGAAGTTAAACTTAAGGCCAGTATCTCCACAATCCAGACCAGTTGTGAAGGGAATGATTTGAAAGCAGACAGAACAGGTGCCATCCCTGCTCTGTCTTTAACAGCCAGATTGCTGGCCTTTGATAGCTATCAGGACTGCTGACCTGCCGGCAAGGAAGCATTGCCCTGTCACCTTTGATGGAAGCCACATCAGATGCTGGTTAGAGTAGCAGTGGGCTTGTTAGCCACAGGAACCAGGCACCCTCTCACCCATGCCTGTGTCCTTGGCTCTAGATGCTGTGTCCTCACAAGCAAAATGTGACAAATCATTTCAAAAACTCATCGACAGAACTGGGGGGTGGCTGGGGACAAACAATCGAGATAGAGCTGCCTGAAAAGACAGTTGGTGTGGGCTTCAAGCAATTCAGTCCCAGCTGTAATCAGTGGTATAGATAATAATCATGTTGACAACTAGCACTTCCTTTTATTAGGGTGAGGGTTTTATTTTCCATCCAGTCATTTCATGAAACTCCACCTAAAAGACAGATTTTTGACAAAGCCTTTTCTTGTCCTTAAAAAAAAAAAAGCCATATCTTTACCAGGTATCTACTGAGCCATCAATCTGATGATTTCAAGAGCTGTTGAGTTGCTCAGCTTCTACTTTCTCTACCTTTTTTCATTTGTTAGACAGCAATTTTCCCATATTGTGGGCTTTGACAGCCCAAGAGCTGATCAATGATTTAATAGACAGAACCTTGTTATTAATGTCTCATGATGGTATCAGTTTAAGCCTAGATCTGTAGAGCATCAGGGCTTAAGCACTCGCCACAGCACAAGTTAACAAGCATCCTCAGTAATGTCAATAGGATTTTGGCCAGCTCTCTTAATGCACCCAAGAACTGGCTCAACACTTCTCAAAAACATAGGAAAATTTAATTTACCACCCTATGGATGAGCTGTAGCTGCCATGAGAAGGACACAGTAGCCATGAAAAGCATACACGAGATACTCAAAGCTGGACTTGTGTGCACCTGTTGACACCACAGGATAAAAGACAGCACAAAACCTGCAGGGAATGGCCCTCTCCCCAACAGCAGATCTTACCCCACACAGCAGCCTCTGCCTCAGGACAGTCAGACTTTCTTTTCCTACACATTGTAGATTAATATCCAGACATTTTGGCCTAAATCAGGACCTGATCTTGGCTGCCATTACTATGGTTGGTATCAAGTTGAAATTAGGCCCATAATTGTGGGATGTTTTTCCTAAAATGAGGCATAACACTATCAGTGTTATTAATTTCAGCATATGAGTGTGGGGGAAATGGCACAGGCAACTCTTTGCATTCTTCGCCTGTAGACTGGCTGTATTGTGTTTTGGCAGTGTCTCAGTGGGAATGAGAAAAGGGTGATGAGAAAAGGGGATGAGGGGCAAGGCTATTTCCCTTAGGGCCTCTGACAAACCCAAGCCATAACATCACACACACACTGAATTGGGAGACCTGGCTTTCTGGACCACTTCTCTGAATTTAGGTGCCCAAGAGCTGACCTTCCTACTTAGCCTGAAAGTTCCCAAGGGCTGCACATTTCCCCACAGAGGCGCTCTGGCTTGGGCAATGTGGCACCTATTACCCTTCTAAGTACAACAAATTCTCCATCTCACAAGGTAAAATAAATTCTATTTAAATGCATTTAGTAGTTTAGGTGGGTATGGTCATCCCACCCCCACTGTTTTTTTGCCACCATTTCCAAAGAACGAAGATGTAGAGACAGGAGCCTGCTCCCAAAAACATCGAAAAAAAAATCCAAAACCAAACCAGAGTCTAATTTGGGCTACATGGAACCTGTGATAAATGTTCATGAGTCATTTATGCTCAAGAATAAGTACCTTTGGAACCACCAACCATCCCAAAGAACCTTCTGAAGGGGTGCAGCCTGTTGACCCTTTTATCATCACATTTAGGAGTTCACTAGTTTGGGTCCTCCATGATATCAGTTTGTGAGTATCTGATGTGAGAGAGGATCTCCAGCCAAGTGGAGATCCAGCTTCATTCTGCCTCACTTCCAGAGTTTCGATGGAACTGCAAGCAAAGGTAGAAGGGGGCCACATATTTTCAATGTGCAGTTGGAATACTTCTCCATTTCTCTTCCAAGTAAGTTCAAAGCATTAGTCAGTGGCAACCAATATTATTCCTTTTCCAAAAGGTCTACTCAGTATGTCAGCTGCACTATTAGTAAAACAAATCCACCTGCATAGGTCATAAATACAATATTTTTGCCAAACATTCTTCGCCTTCTGATAAATTTCTCATTTGTTATTTCAGTTCACTACAACACTTTTTTTTTTCTTTTTTCAATATTGAACTAGAAAATGTCTTATTTGTTTTTCATGAATAAGAGAGGTGGATTTTTTAATACTCATCCCTGGTATGATAATTTGGAGAAGAGCACAGAGATGAAAAATAGTTTCTTTCCTTAGAACTACTGCAGGGAATAACTATCATTACAAAATGTTGGTGAAAAATTAGCTTTTCTACCTCCCACACTAATATTTAGGAAACCTTGGTGAAAGTCATAAACACAGGAGGTAAATTTTTCCAATTTAGCTTTTGCTGAAACACTGCAGGGACGAGAAAGGTAAGGCCACATCCAGTCTGTGAGGCAAGTTGCCAGTTGAGCACTTGCATACTGTTTGCTCTTCAAATGGTTCACCACACTCCCAACCCTGTCCCAAGTCTCCCAGATGTCCCACCCCCACATCCAGTGGCCCCACTCCACATGGCCCTGCTAACAACTAATGGGCTTTTAACCCTCAGACCACTCAGTGTGGGGCAACCTCCTTGGGTTCTCATGAATTTAGAACAACAGGACCTCCTGGTACTGCAGCACTCCACATACTCTGATCCATAGTGGTTCATAAACAAAACAAAAATGAAAACAAAACCAAAAAAAACCCCACCCACAAGCCACAGAGCAATTCATAATGTGCTTGTTTCATGTTTGAAGGTATGTCAGGATCTCAAAACATCATTTAGTGAACCGAAACCCAAGGTAGCTGTGAAAGTGAGGACCAATACTGAGATCAGAGTAATTATGCTAAACTCAAACTGCTTCTACATTATTGCTGAACATGACAATGGTCTTTCTCCTTGATGCATCTCTTCCAGCACCATCTAGTGTCATGCAATCTTAATCTGCCACCAACTTGAAATGCTGACTAGCAAGTAAGATTTTCAGAGCATTTGGCAATAAAATGTTTTACCTGAAAATCCACCAGAAGTCTTTATCAATCTTGAAGGATAACTAGCCCATTTTGAATTTTTTTTTATGTTTAAGAGCTTTTCTAATCCTGCACTGAAGGTAAAACCTTTCAAAGGTCTTTGTCAAAACATTTATCTTCGGATTGCAATTCCATCTGTTCTTTTTGCTCTCTCTTACTGGTTCCACACTTCCCTCAACATGCAGATCCCCTCCTGGATAAAAGGTTTCCAAGCAATTTTTCAGCCTTGACAAATTTGGTAGTTGCGATTTTTTCCCCACAAAATTAGACTTTGAACAGAATGCTTCACATACCTTTAGAAATACAAAAAATTATTTAATAGAAAAAAATTATAGCTATGGCTTAGCAAGTCAAACTGTTATTCGAAAAATTTCTCCTAACTCTTGGGGCCAAAAATTCATTTATTACATGAATAAAAGGTCACTTTCCAGATGTGTGTCTATAAATAAATATGTAAAATACCCACAGAGGCATATATGAACACACATCTGTATCCTCAGTTCCACAGAGCAATACCTGGCTACTGGCTTTCATGTGTAATTAATTTTTGACATCAATATTGGTTTCTATAGGATTTGACAGATGTATCACAGCACTAATTATCACACTCCAAAGTGTGGCTGAACTTGGCAGCTTTCTTCCCTACCTGTCACCAAGCCAGGGACTTCTTTGTCTAGAGAGGTACTTCAGGCCAGTTCTCAGGTCTGGCTTGAGCCACATCTAATGTGTTCTAGGGTAGTGGTTCACCCAATCTCTCCTGCTAGGCTGGACAGACTCATTTCCCAAAAGGATGGCTGGGAAAATTCTTTGCTGGCTGCCACAACAGTCTTCCTGACAGAAACCTCCAGGTAGAGTTCTCTTTGAGCCTCCAAGGCAATGCAGAAGATAGAAAAGCCATTCGAGGAATGGTCCTTAAGAATCCATTTTAGCTGCTAAAAGAAAACACTGCCTGCACAGATTTACCCCATGGATAAATATCTATTTCCCAAGCAAAAGAAAGTGCCCAGAGCTGAAGACCTTCAGTCTTAGCCCAGAAAATCTATGAAAAGAAATTAAAAGCACCCCCACTGGTGCCAGAGATCTTCAGTTCAGCTATTGCTTCTATCTCCAGCAGTGTAACCTGACAGAACAACTTTCTCCTACTTGCCCTTTTCCTCTTTTGGTGCATATTTCCCTTCAGCACATGCATAACAGAAAATCCATGGGTAGCTAAGCAGTTACTTTTGATCACTAAAGTTAGATGAAATGAATCCCACACACAGAGAGTAAATAATTTGTCAAGGAGGAAGGGTTGAGGCTCAGCAGGCACCAGCATCCAACCCTCCCCCCTCTCAGCGCCTCACCTACTTCCCTGTGTCACCCACCATTTGGTTTATCACCTCAAGCCGTGAGGGTTCACCCTGCCAGCACTGAGGCAGCACTGAGCACTCCCCACATCTGTTCCTTCCAGCAGCCACAGCAGGGCCATTCCCCAGGCTCACCCGCACTTCCTTTATTCCCACATTCCGCTCCCTTGGCTCTGCCAGCTGTGTCCATCTCCACACAAGAGCAAGGCTTGGGATCTGCTTTTCGCTTAGTAATTGTGATAGGTTTTACCCAATCTTACATTTGAAACTAATGATGGTTCAAATCTATTTAGAATGGGAAACAGAATCTATAATAACTCTCATTTGGCTCAGGCACTTGGAAACGTGTAACTACTTAATGCATATTTAGACATAGTTTATAGCATCAAGGTATGTCCTTTTAATATGATAAGTTGCAAACCAGCAGTAGAGTTGAGATTATAAACTGGCAAAAGAGAAGCAGAGATTGATTTAAAAGGGTTTTTCATTGAACCGTAACCTCACCACATGGCATTTTCTTCTGTGTCATCCTTTTAAGTAGCTTTTGCTCATGCATCGTTTTTGCTCCAATGTATCTTCTCTTAAATGACAGGGGTGTACAACCTATATTGCAGCTGCTGAAAGACTGCACAAAATATATAATTCTGGACTGGAGATTAGCCACAGTTCTATTTATGGTCTGTCCACAGGCACAGAAGATATTGAGTAGTATTAATAAGAGTGGTAGACCTTTTGGAAGACTGGAAGGATAGAGCATCACAGGAGAGCTAAAAAACATTCCTGAAGACTTTAAAGTATCTGGTGGTTGTAAGGACAAGGTTTTCACATGATAAACTAGAAAAACTGCAAAAAAAGAAATGGATTTTAAGAAGTTAAACACATGGCATTGGTTTTAAGGTTGTTTGATTCTTATAATAAAAGAAGCTGAACAATCCTTTCTGCTTTTTTGGAAATCTTAGTGAAGACCTTAGCTCAAAGAATTTTTGGTGTCTTCTGAAATGTTAGCAATGTATATCAGTACAATCTGGTGGGCAAGAACTCAACTTCATTAGTGGCAAGCAATGGAAAAGCAAAAAGAAGATTCCCAAATGATCTGGTCATAGAAAGAGAAAGAGCATTATATCATCTGAGTCTAAAGAAAGAAACAGATAAAATAACACCTTGTATCAAGGAAGAATTAAAAGGAAACCATTCAAGCAGTAGAGGGGGGAATAATCACTTTCATAGCAAGGAAAATGGTATCTCCAAAAAAGCCAGATTAGCATCTGATATGTTGAGTTTTACATAGTGTGACTGAATTACTTGATAATATAGCAATTACACACTACCAGTTAAAAACAAATCAGCAATTACAAGTCTGTTGTAATTAAATCCCCACAATAGACTTGGTGTGAAAAGAAGGAAAATTAATCAAAAGATAAAAGTGGCATAATTCAATACAGAAAAAAATCTACAGTAGAAAAATCAATCAGAAAAAGGACAAAATCATGATTTTCATAAATTACACTGTGACCTTTCAGAGAACTGCAAGATAAAAGAGACAGAAAGTGATGTCTTTGTCACTTAGGCAAAATGATTTCTAATGTAATTTCAAACAGCTACACAGTCTCTTTATGACAGTTAAACAAAAGAACACTCAAAAGTCATGTGCATCTGAAAGACTGATTTCTCCTTGAGCCAGAATTGGTTCCAAAGGCACAAAAATTGTGTACAACAGTTTGGAAGAGGGATATCTGGGATTCTGATGGTCTGTATTAATAGGCTTTTTTCTGTCATTCCACTCATTGCCTTTCTGGAATTATCCAAGTTTCCTCCATTCTTGCATTCCAAAAGAACCTGAAGAGGCATAGATGACCCACTATGGTTCATGCCTTATGAATCTATTTGTCTGTGGCCATTTCTGGTACATGATATTTCAAAGGCAATCCACCAAGCCTGTTAAATACATCACCAGTTCTCCATTTCTGCAAAAAACCAGAAGGGAGACGTTCAAAGGTAGCGTCCTTGAATATGGAAAGGCACTGGTGCCAGTCAACAATGTAGGGGTGTACCTTTATCATCATGGTCCGAGCATGGGTGATATAAGATACGCTGTTATAAACTGGAGGGGGAAAGCCAGAGGTGAGAAATGCCAAAAGCCGTTCTGCAAAAAAGTGGTGGATAAAAGTACTGATGGCATGGGACACCACCCCGTTGCACTGGTAATTGTGGTGAGACACTGCCTCAAGTTTCCCCCTTCCCTCCTTTTCTTAGCCTCCTTTCCTTTCCCTCCTGGAAGTTAAGACCACAGCAGCAGCGAACCCACCCATCTATAGTGCAGATACACTCTTGAGTCTTCACCCACACAATCATATTTCCATATGCATTCGCACGTATGACAGAGCTATCTACACCCTGTCACGCTCACACGCACTCAGAAACTGTTGAACACGTATGTACACACCAACAGACCTCTCCTAAAAGTCCAGCTGTAGGGCAATGTTTCCTCTAACAGCTCTGCAAGCTCCTGAATGCTGGGGTTCGGCCCTGATAGGAACTTAGGCCCCACACAGCCAGCAACTTTCTGCCCTCACTCCTCTGGATGGGGGAGAGAGTCTGAAGGGTAAAACTGAAAAAACTCATAGGTTGATATAAGGATGGTTTAGCAGGCAAAGCAAAGTAAAATAAGGAATTCAATCCCTACTTCCCACAAGCAGGCCAGTGTTCAGCCATCCCCAGGACAGCAGAGCTCCATGACATATAGCGGTTACTTGGGAAGACAAACTTCTCCCCACCTTTGTCTTTTTCCCCCTTCTTTATATTCTGAGCATGATGTCACATGGTGTGGAACATCCCTTTGGTGACTTGGGGATCAGCTGTCCCAGCTGTCTCCTCCCAGCTACTTGTGGCTCCAATTTGAACAGCTCCACCCCCCTTGCTTATCATGAAATTACAAGGGGTTCTGATGTATCATAGTCCATCACCATAGCTTCACAAAAGAACTTCAGCTTCTAGGTTTAAAGCATCTCCTCTACCTCCTCCCTCTGGGCTTCAGCTCTTTCCTCTTCACTGACTTTGGTGTCACTACCATGGTATCTATTCACGTGCCTTTGCCCTTCCCTTTCCTCTGACCTGGGAGAGGATGGATGTGGCAGGTCTCATCTCTTCTGGGGAATTTACAGTTCAGAAGGAGCTAATCTTACCCGGAGCCTTGGCTTGCAGCTAGAACTTATCTCTCTGGGGGTCACATGCTCTCTGCTGGACAGCAGCCAGGAGCTGGTTTCGGCCGAAGTTGTAAAAGTCCATCTCTGGCTGCCCCAGAGAAAGCAGGGGGGCATCACGGCCCTCACGGAGCCGTGGGTCTGGCCCCAGCCCCTGCCGGGGCCGAGTGGTCAGGCCCAGCCAGGCCCAGCCAGGCCCAGCCAGGCCATGCGGCCACAGCCCTCTTACCAGCCCGAAAGCCGGAAGGAATAGGAAATTTCCCAGGCTCCTACAGGGTTTAAATATGTGAATTTTGAGAAGCGTTATTGGTCCAAACAACTGTCCATCAACTCAGGTTCAAACCATCACACAGGTTCAATACCAGTCACCTACATCTGAATGGTGCCACTGTTCATTACAAACCTCGAGAGCCAATCTGTCCATCAAGCAGGGAAAATATTGAACAGGAGAGAAATATTAACTCTTCATCAGAGTCAGTATGGGAGAAGAGGAGTAGCTGTCAACAAAGCTCCTGGGGAGCAAAACAACTTAATGGAACAAGTCCCCATGCCAAACAGGAAACTGGGCCTTGCAGCTGACACGGGATTCAGTTGCATCAAACACGAAAAATACTATTAGTGCTTGCATTGAAGTGAATAATTATATAGCTGCTCTTTGGAGGGACACAAGGGATCCGCAGGCTGCGTGTCTGACTCCAGAGCTGTATCCTCACTTGGTGCCAGAATGATTATTTCTGTGTTGCAGCCTGTAATTCCTCTTGATTATACAGAGCTAAACCCCAGCTTCTTTCCAATCAGCTTGAAAACAAACTGATGATTTTTTTGATTGTACTAAGAATATATTTTGACACATTTTGTATAGAAATCTTCGGCTGGAAATCAGGAACAAATCTAACTTTTTACAACATATAGTATAGAATACTATCATATACTACTATTAGGAAAAAAAATCATGGTTATTCCAGTGGTAGAAGATTTTCGTACCAAGCCTGTTCTGCTGAATATACACTTGCTTTTATCATTTTCTTTTGTGCCGCAAACATTAACAATATTGTAAAAAAAAAAAAAAAAGGAAAGATTAATAATTTATCAGAGCTGAATATTTTTCTCTCCTTTGTGTATAAGCAGCTTGGCAACAAAGATAACTTCAGGATCAATCTTACCCTTATTTTCTATTATGTACTTCCTGTTGTTCCCAAACAAGATTAATTTTGTTTTATGCAAGTCACCAAACAGTCTTCACAAAAATGGGATTGATTTTTGAATTTTTTTCTCTCTTGCTCTCTCTCACCTTCTCTTCCTCACTTTTTTTTTTTAATTTTATCTGTGTTAATAAAACCACAGTGACTAGTAAAGTTCAGCTTAGAATTATTTTCCATCCTGAGAGGTTTAGACACTTTTCCCCTCCTCTTTTCACAATGGAGTTATTTCTCACTCAAAACAGCTGGAAAGTAGATCTTTTATGCAATGGTTTTGTAAAACAAATATTCTGGAAGGACCTAAAGAAGGAAAAGCATCATACTACTGACATAAATCATCTCAACAAAACAGACAATAATGGATCTTTTTGAGCAAATTCACTTCTGTTTTATTCATTCATTACTTAATTCAGAATGAACAAGACATCATGAGCAATTTCTGTACATTTTGCAGTGGTTTTTTTGTTTCTATTTTTAGAGATTGTCAAAGATTTTTCTGGTTTTGCATTAAAGGCATCTTGACAAGGTGGAAAAAATGTTATTGATGTAAAGAATGGGAATTTTTATTTACCTGTGATAGCACCCAACGTGAAACTGAGCAGGGGGAGAAGGTTGGGATTTTGTTTGGTTTGAGGATTTTTTAAACTTTTTTGATGTTCACCATATTTTCTCACTTCACTCATGGCTGACTACAAAACTAGGATGATATCTTTCACTTACTGGTGACCTTCCTAAATTTAAAGTTGCATGGATTTTCATATTTTCAATTTCAGTTTCTCTATTATTTTAGTTTCCAGGTCTTATTCCTGAGTTTATTGCTGCTCCACTGAACACAGCACTGTCTGGAGCATGTTTATATGAAAATAAAATACTTCATGAAATATGAAAAGAAAAATACTTTTCATTTAAATAGACATCATTTGAATACTATCCCTAAGCTATGGTAATGTAAGAGTAGCTCAGAAACATTTACAGGGAGAAGGTAGAACTGGTTTGAACTGTTCCAGCAAAAATACAGCTGGTACTGTATTCATCTGAAGACTCATCATTATCTCTCTGGCACACAACAAGAGTGTATTATAACCATGGGCAAAAAGCATTAGAGGAAGAGGGTATGATCCCAATGATTAAGACATTGCAGTCGAGGTAGCTGATGATTTGGTGGGAGCACCTCCAAAATCATGGATATTGACCCACAGGTCACTGATTTTCCAGTGAGACTACTCATAGTGCAAAATTCCAGATGAAGTATTGACAAAATAGTTTCTTATTCTTTCACTGTTACTTCTTCCTCCCACCCTGGAGCTGCAGGTCAGGAGTTATCCTGTACCTAAAGGCATTTTAAGCAGCAAGAGGAAGCAGTCTCTGACCTGGACTGGGTATAGTTGTTTTGGGAGCAACCAGGAAGAAATCTGACCTGGTATTTAGAGCTGAGCAGAATCACCCTGACAGAAGTTTCCCTGGACAAAATGTCTACTCAGCATGAGGGGCTGTCAGGAACAAGTTCACTTTGTTGAAACTTTTGGTGAAAACAAAAAATCAAATTGCTGTTGAAGCGTTTAATTCTGAGGCAGTCAAAATATTTTGGATCAGTAAGACAAATTGCTTCTTTTCAAATGCAATATAATAAAGGCAAATTACATTTCCAATCAGACCAAAAAAACCCCCCAACCCAATTCAGAAATACTGGTAAAAGGCTTTTCCATTGTTTTGGGTGTTTTTATCTCTTAAGTCCCCAGAGGAGTAGGGAAATAGAGAAAAAGGACAGAAGAGATTTACTGCTGTTCTGAACAGGCATTCAGAGCTCACATCTTCAGGTGATAGAAAGACAGAGGGGAAGTAAACCTCTCCATAAATGTATATGCAGCCAGCACTGTCTACATAAGGGCTTTGATTCATATCCAGACACCAGGATTTTATCTTCTCTTTGCTAAAAGGACAGGATAGATACTGCAATGAGCTCATTTATAAGGAATCATTACTCCCAGGAAGTACAGTCTAGGAACTATTACTGCTAACACATTGGAAAGCACTGGAAAAATTATAAATGTTGGAATTATTCTACTGTCTGCATCAGAATTCAGTGCAAAGCCATCTTAAGAGTGTCGAGAGTAGAAATGCATGCTGAGTGTAGATCTGACATTGGTTTCTGTTTATTTTGGTTTTACAGACAAAGTATTCTCTTTGTTAATGGGGAAAATAACCTATTTTTTACTTCAGTCAAGGAAATTTCTTTTTACTTCCAAAAAAGAAGAGGCTCTAGAAAGAGAATCACATAATCAGGTACAGCTGTCAGCAACATATGGCTTTGAGCAGGAAAAGGGAGGTTATTTCTGAACTTGTGAGGATGGGAGAATGCCTTTTATCAAGATAAAATACAAAACTTGTTTTGAAAACTTTACAATATTTCATCTGGGTTCAAACAAAAGCTGCTGACGACAGACACAAAGAATTTACATCTTCAGAGCTAGGTGTGGGAACTGCAAAATGAGCAACAGAGATGTTGACTCTGAGTTATTCAACATAACCCCTTCCTCTCCAAAGACGTGCACAAGTGTCCTTCCTAGTTACAGCATGCTTCAGAAAAGAGCCTCCCTTTCTCTGCATATTTTTCTTCCCTTTTTGGACAAACACTGTTATTTAGAGCTTTACTGACAGAAATGGTGAAGAAAGAACCAAGCTGCGTGCTAGGATTGGGTGGTATTCCTTTGTGATGCTTTTGTGTGCTCCTATGATTCCCAAATGCAGTAGTTGGTCTGACATTTTAAGAGAGATTTTAAGAACCTTATTCCGGTTAAAAGATGAGCCTCAAAAATTCAGATGGTTCAGAAAAGTGTTCAAAATGCTGTTTACCTATCCAGGTCAATCCCATATTCCAAATACTCAGATCATATCCAGAGAAATTATTATCAGACCCTGGAATATCCATCTTAAGAAAATAATCTAGCATTTTCTTCTAATGAACTCCATGAATGTTCTATACCAGGCATAGAAAGCAAAATACAAATAGTCACCTGAGACAGGTGCACTGGTGTGAATGTGGTGTCTAAATAACACAGCAGAAAAGTGTACTGGATAAAAAATGTTTTGAATATTTCAGAAACACTTGTAAAGCTGCTCAGGAGGTGAAGATTTATAAGCACATTGACTGCAAGTGAACTTTTCTGCAGATAAATGATGAGCTCACCTGCTCCACAGGCTTTCAGCATTTGCATTAGGATACAGGAGCAGACTATTAAATTTGCAGCTGTAACCACTCCTGGCAATGATCCTATGACAAATCTTGTAGAACTCACAGAAATGCTTCATTAACTTATAGTGGAAGATACCTAAGTGAATTTTTGGGCAATGCAGTGGTTAAAAACCCCAGTGAATAGAGCTCTCACCCGTGTACCTCAGTCTACCAACACCACACTTTTCCAAGGACGCTTGTGGCCTAGCTCCCCATGGTTTTGAGCATAGGACCAAAAAACATGCACCGTTTTTTCCCCTCAAGCACTTATTTTAAACTCTTTCCCAGCATATGAGGCTGGCTCATTTGCTGCAGTCTGCTGCACAAGGCAGCTGTCTGTTAACCCACAGCCAGAGCTGGTACATCACGGAGAACACACGGGTTATTGGAACATCCAAAATTGCAAATCCAAATTTGCAATTGCAAAATCCAGCCCAGTGAGCACTGTGATCTTCTTTTACATTAAAAAAAAAAAAATGGTGGGGGGCATTCCTGTGATAAAACACCTTAGATGTGGACTCAGACTGCAAATGAACCTGCATGCACCATGGCATTATTGTAACAGGGAAGAAGATCACATCAGCCTTTTAGTTTGGCTGCCATTGGTGAAAGTGCTTCCGTGGGAACAAATTTAAATGTTGAGCATGTCCCCAGATTTTTGTGCACCTTTAGGAATAATTTTATTCTCTTTCTCTCCATTTTTCTTGCTCTCTTATTCTGGTGCTGCAGGGAGTGGTGCTGGCTCCCACCAAACAATTTCACCTGACATTTGCTTGCAGATTGTACCCTGCCATGGCCATGGCAGAGATTTTAAGTTGAAATACATTTTATTTATTGTTTTCCTAAGAGCATTAAAACTAAAACAGGGGTCAAAGTTAAGGCCTTCTAAACAGGTTTTGAGAAGTGTTTTGGTGGGGGCGGGGGTTTGGCTTGTGTTCTTGAGGAAAACAGATGTTTCCATTGTAGCTCTTTTTCTGGGCAGTACTCAGAAATCAAATCCCCTGAGCCTTCCCCTCCAAGCTCACACATAGGACTCACACATATCTTTCCATTTTTACCAGTATGACATTTGTGCTCTCATTTATAAGAACACATCTCCTGCATTTCATTTGTGTTACCTGAGGGTTTTTTCCTGTGTTTATTATCATTATTTAGGTTCCTAGAGAGAGAATAAAGCAACAAAAATCAAAGCAGGAAAATGAAATAAACCAAATTTTTCACCTTTCATAGTACTCCTGCACTTGGCAATAATTATCATCAAGTAACAAAGTAAAACAAATATTTCCTTTAATGAGTTGCCACTAGCCAGTGGGAAGTTTTCAGTAAAGAACAGATACTTATTCCAAACCAACCCAGATCGTATGGCAGAGCCAAATTTTACATTTTCCCTCCATCCATTTTTATTTCAGTTAGCATGAAAATATTGCCTCTGTTTCTTGGGGAGCTACAAATGCCTCCTAGAAACTCTTGAGAAACATACCATTTAAAGGCAATTTCCCTGATATAGCATGTAGATATTTCCCCCTTTTCTTTTTAAATGTTTTATAAATGGAGAGACTTTATTGAAAGAGGAGCTCTGTTCTCCAGGAGCTCTCTGAATCCTGCTGTTTATGTTTAACCTGGAGTCATGATAATCCCCTTCATTTTTCTTTAATTTGTCATTTCATCTTTTCTATTTTAATAAAATCAGAGTAACACACAGCGTGCTCCGTGGTAGCATCTGACTTAATGCAATAAGCAATTATAAACCTTACAGTGGCTTGCAGCTAAACTTTTACATATTCAGTTAGCAGCAGCCCCAGCCTGGCGTGCGATGCCTCGAGCTCAGGCCGAGGCTGCGGCTGGCAGAGCTGCACACACCAAAATGCTCCTTCTAATCGTGTGTGTCACGGGCCCCTGCTGCTATTAGCATAGCAAAGGTGGCTGCTGAGGCAGGCACCACAGCAAAAATGAGACCAGTGAGAGCAAGGGGTTGCCAAGACACTCAGTAATTCTCCCCAGCAGCACTATGAGGTTTGCTTTCCCTGTGAAGGGGTGTTATATGATCAGATTATTAAGTCCACCCTAAGATCATGTTCCTACCACCATACTCACATGTAAGGTGTTTTCAGACTCTCTTCTCTTCTCGCTGCACTCAGGTATGACCAACACCCAGGCATCCCCTCCTGACACTGCCCCGTCTCCTCTCACAACCCCAGCAGCGTCACTTGCTTCCAGTTCTGCAATGAGTTCCTTGTGCAGAAACAGCCACTAAGGAGCTCTTTTAGCAACTGGCCCAAGCTTTCTGTGCCAAAATCTGGGGAATAGCAACAACAACACAAACACAGAAAGCCACCCCAAGTCATACATACTGTTTCTGGGGCATTTTGCCCGCGACAGTGTAGTAAGAACATTGTTACCAGGCTCACAAGACCAGGCAGCTATTCTTTTTACTGCAGTAGCCAGAGGAGGAAAAGAAATACATTACTCAGTGAAGGGAGTTAATATGGCCAGAAAGCCTATAAATAGGAGAAAAGTGGAATCAGCTTATATTCTTGGGTAGGTTGAGCTAAGCATGAGGGCATATTTTAGAGCACCCAGAAAGTCTGTGTGGGAAGCTCAGGGTATTTCTGTTAGGGTCTGTCTAGACTGTGAGAAATTCCTGTGATTTCACAATGAAAATTTTACTTACAGAAACTCCCTTTGTTGCTTTATTTGCGTGAGGTTCAAATTTGGAAGTCTTTTTCTTTCTTTAGTGCTTGGTTCTTTCCACAAAATGTATGCTGAGATTAGGTTCTCAAGTGCTCTGAGCACAAGTTATTCAGACAATACTTTAGTTCTGGGTTGTTGGCAGTCTTTGAAGGGAGACTTGTGCCTGTCAGAGCTTAGATTTTGGTTCAGTTGCTGGGTCTTTTTAATCACTGCAGTTTCTATGCTATCCAACAGGCACTCTTCCAGTCTAGATGAAAATGCAAATAATACAAAGCAGCTTCTCACTACGGGCTTTAAAGCAGAAGAGAAGAAAACATGTATCAAAAATTTCACTGGAATCTCTGTAGCTTGTGGTATGCAAGTACTAAATTGGACCAAATGTCTGAACCAAATGTCTGAAGTTAATCAGAATGCTTGCTGTAATGCTGGGTGGTTATGCCCTGATGTCCCCATGACCATTGCACTGCACCTCTCATTTTAATTACTTTTCTGACAATGAGGGCTATGCAATGCTGATCTTCAAGTGCTGAGTTATGTGGTATTTAGATATCAGAGACAGAAAACCCTTTCTGTTAACGTACAGAAAATGGACTTGCACAAACAGAAAGCTATTTAGCAGTAAAAAAAAGCAAAACAAAACAGCCCCACAAACACTGCGCCTCCCCTGTGTTTTCTCCTGTGAACAATAAAAAATAGCAGGTTTTGTGTTTTATATGGGGAGGGGGGAAGGAATAAATGTTGTACTGTTAAGTGAGTGAAAGACTGAATACTGGTGGAAAATGCTGACATTTCACCCCACATTAATGGAAAAATATAACATTGTAACATTAATAAAACACTCATAACAATGAACCAAAGGGTACTTTTGTTTAGTGTTACTCATATTAGAACACTAAAAGCAGTAGTGTTTATTTAGAGCAGAGATGGTTGAGAAATTGGAAGCAGAAATAGGAACATTTCTGCAATGGTGTCAAAGCTCAGGCAAACCCTCTCTCCACCACTGCTAAGGTTCCTCTGCTCAAAGAAATTCTCCTCAGGGACCTTGGTCATCTGTTCCTATTGAGCTGGCTATTGTGTAATGGTTATTTTCATGCTCTACCTGTCTGAAATTAGTTTGTTAGTTCTCATCCACCTCAGCTCAGCTGACACTTGGGCAGCTCAGCACAACTCTATTCAGTGGCTGAATAGAGAATGATATCTCACTCTTTAAAAAGAGTTTGCTGCCCCATGTTACAGGAAAAATGTGTTCTCCTTCATATTCTCTCCCCCTCTGCTGATGCTCTTAAATGAAAGACTTGCTCTCAGAGGGACAGAAATTACTAACTAGTAGAAACAAATATATATCAAAATAACAGCAAGTTCTGGGCATCATTTAACCAAGGAGAGAACATGATAATCCCTGGTTAGAAAAAATAGGTATGTGGTTAAATTACTTGCAAACGGGCTGTAAAGCATATAAAATTAGTGCAGTTGTATTGGAAAAATATTTAGAAAAATTGCCTAGAGTGAGGGTCTGGCGAGTGCTGACAAAGAAAAGAGTTGCTGCCTCAATAGGCCTGGAGGCCAGAAAGAGGGTGAGATCAAAGAATGCAGCTGTATCTGGCTCTCTGAAATAAATTAGGAGAAGGGGAAGCAGGCATTATACGAGCTCTTGCTCATGTGACCCTTATTTCAGTGGAAATTAAATATGCAATGCATGTTTTATGCATGAAGAGAAAAAATGTTGAAAATACCTTTTTGGAAATCCACTGTCTACTTTGGGTAACCTCACATCTAGGAAGAAATGAGATTGAAAGCACCAAAGGGCGGGCAACCAGACTGAGTTCAGCCTGGAAAAATGCTCCAATTTTCTCAGTTTTGAAAGTGTATAAAAAGTCAGGAGAGATGAACAGTGACTCAGCTAATACAGACCAGACTGTCTTTTTCCTTTTCCGCACCTGTTTTTCAACTCTAGATTTCCTTCCCATCTGAGCTGCCTCTTTTTCTTTCTCACACTTTGTCCAGGGCTGTCAATATCTGAGCATCTCCTCTCCATGTCTTTCCCTCGATTCTCTCCCTGTCTCAGCACATGGAGAACACAGTAAACTAAAAGGAAACACACATTCCTTCACTTACAGCACAAATCACTTGTGAAAAACACCCATCCGGCCCCAGACCACAAAAGGACAAAACACACGTATTGTATGTAGCAAAAACAAGGAAAGATTCAGATGTTTGGGGCTTCCAGGTGAAGAGCAACAGCTGCTGATAAATTCACTGGTTAAAATTCTTTTATGTTGTTGATTTTTCTGCATATTTCTCTGTTGCCTCATGGTTGGGTTTTTAGACCTCTTTTGGAAACAAGTAGAATCTCATCACAGGCAGGGGTGAAGATGGCTCTGCAGGCAAGCCCTGGTTTCCCTTCCCTTCCTAAATTATATCAGGGGAACTCACTTCTTTTCTTGGATGTAAATTCAGCAGGATAAAGATTTGTATCGTATTCACCACAGGTTTGAAACAAATCTGGACTGCATAAACCAAAAGAAAAGAAAATAGAAATACTAATGCAGATAACAGTGATATGATGAGACAGGAGCTCATTCCTCCGTGAAGTTTCAGTCCAGGACAACAACTTGGACAGGAAGTGTCTGTGAGCCACCAACACTTGAAATTTTACAGGCCGAGATAAAATAATTCCTTTGGGATGCAAATGCCTCTCAAACAGAGATAGTGCAGCTGCTTTATTAATGCCAGTAGGGGAAATTAATCAGACAAGTTACTGAGACAAGAGTTGCATCCTGCATTTCTGTCTTGACTGATCAGCACTGTGTCACTTAAGCCTGTGAGTAACATCACACACTGGCTCTTAACGTAAGCTTCTTAAATGTATAGTTCCCTGCAATAAAAAAAAACCAGTCAAAAAGCACTGGAAGAGCCTTTTCTTCTCTTACATATCAATAAGAAAAAATTTTTGGATTAATTCTATGGTCTGTATTGCTGCTGGGGTACAGGAAAGCTTCATCAAACCTATAACTGTTTAGTATCAGTTCTATACCACAAGTAATAGGAAACAGGAATATAGGCTTTCTTTTCTTAACAGCTTTCTGACCTTCTGACTGCAATTCCCACTCTGAGTGACTGCAGTTCAGGAAAATCATGTATTCTGAAGAGCCTGGTGGCAGCAGAGAATCTCATCAATTTTAATCCCTGAAAGGTTCACGGGGTTTGAGCCTGACAACAAAACGTTGCACAACATGGCTGAGCAGAACAGATCTGCTCCCCCCTGACAACACTAACAGAGATCAGCACCCCCTGCTCCACGTGGCCTTTGCCTCTGGATTCTGGAAGAGGAGCAGGAGAACAATTTGGCTGAATGCAGAGGTGCCCTGTGTAAAGATAGGAACCAGACATGAAACACCAAGTGGCAGCTCCCAGGATGGAAGGGACAAAGGTCTGCTCATTTTAAATGAAGGTGCAGCACTAGAAAAGCTGGGCTCTGGATCTAATCCACCTCAGGGGAGACAAGAGTAGGGCGGGGACTGATGCTTCTTTTTTTCCTTTTTATCCATGTAGTTTTACTGCATGAACCATGATGAAATGCAAAGCCAGTTCTTCCTCAGCTCCCCAGCATTTTGAGACAAAACGGGGTCCAGCCACCTGCCACTCCCCAAATGAAAATGAGTTGTGGGAATGAATTGCCATCAATAATACACTCAAGTTTGGTCCCAGTCCTGAGAACTCAAATTCTTCTTGCTTGCAAGCTTTCTCCTGGGGCCTGAGCAGACACAGTGAGGACCTGAACAAATGTAAGATGTGACAAAGCCTCTGTTAGGACAGCCTCTTGAATCCTTGTTAATAGTATGGTAACACTGCACTTTTTCATGTTCCTTAAGGTCATTTTCCACACCCAAAAATATGTGAATTCATCTAAAAAAACACTATATTTAAGTAGAAAGGCCAAATGTTCCCACAAGGAAGACAGAATAATGAACAGTACAGAATTCCACTGTAAAATTCTACATCTCTATAAGTATATTACATTCATACTTCTCCAAAGCTTGTTGAGAACAATTGACTGCACAGGGAAAGCAGAATTTATTTTGCTTCTCTGACCCACATCATTTAGCACTATTTAAAACAAAAGCAAACGTTGCTGGTCTTCTTCGGTACCAATGTGGCATGTTGGTCCAGGCATGCTAATGCTCAGCACAGCATGAACAACGAGGTGCCTGGGTGCATGTTCCTGCTGCCTCCAAAACTCTTGCACAGGCTAAGGAGTTGCCTTACTGTGCTGGTGTCCATTTAAAGCAAGGATGTTTACTCCAGGCTCTTGCTGCACAGCACAGAAGCAGCAGCTCTCTGTTTACAGCTCTCCCTGTTTGCACATCACTGGAGACATCAGCATTGTCCTGAGCTGGCAGTTCTTTAAAAGCCTGTGGAAACAGCTGTAGATAAAGATATTGATTAAGAGAGACACCAAGTCCTCATCCATATCTTACAAGCAAATAGGGAAAAAAGCATTGCTAAATCTGTAGTCTAATTATAGCTGGAAACAACTAAGGGCAAATGGCTGTGTGGAGAATTATTAAGCTGTGAGTAGCAATACGACCAAGCAGGAAGAAGCCATAGATAACTGAATGGGTAATAGACCTTCAGCAGACTGTACGGAGCATAGTAAAGTTGAGATATTTGCTCCTACAGTAACAAAAATCTGGATTTGATTTACTTTGTGAGCCACAGGTCTGTTTTCTTTACCCAGATCACAGTAGGTGGGTATAATTCAGTATACCTGCATCCTTCCTTTGAATAGCATGGTGTGAATATAACTAGCAGAACATAATTTTGTGGACAAACATTCTTCCTACCCTTCTTTAGAGAAGGATCTCACCTCAACTGATGAGGTTGTATACGCATCACAAACATGTTCATGTCAAAGATCAGGGGCTGAGAATTTGTCCTGTGTTTTCTCCCCCAGCATTCTACTGACTGAACCCTAGAAAGTATTTTTTAAATTATAACCCTCCTTTTTAGCTCCTAAAGATATAGTCCTTCTTCCACAAGAAACCTCCTTTGGACAGGAGTTCAGCGGTAGATGTGATACATCAGATGAGAAGCTCGGTGTATATCAGCAGCAGACCTAAGAGGCTGAGACTGTGGAGCCATCAGGAAGGAACATAATGTGAAATTGCTTGTACATGCTGTTCTTCTGCTTTCTGGAAAAGCTCTGTTCTGGTGACACTTCAGGGGATTAAGCTGATGAGTGTGCTATGCAACCAGGAGCTAATGCTGCTTAAAACAGCCTTTCTGAAACTTTTTTCCTTTTTTTTCCTTTTTTTTTTTCCTCCCATACTGGTGACCTCTCATCCAAAGTTCAAGCTCTTTTTGTCTCTTAAAATGGAACGTGAAAACATAAACAGCACATGTGTCAGCTTCATCACGAAGAGTTGTGTCTGTAGGGAACGGGAGAAGTGATGAGGGGGAAGCTGCTTTTTTCCAGGCTGAAATACAACAGCTGACAAGTCTCTCTTACTGCCTGACTGTTTTTCATTATCCTTGGAGACTGGCATCCTGGCTCAGCAGAGCAGGAACTCTGATGTGGTTCTCAGACCCAGAGCTGTTCTTCTTTGGTGGCCTTGGGTAGGTAATTTCTCCTGTAGTTCCTGTTGGGACTGCTCAGAGCCATCTTCCCCCAGTCCTCAGTTAAGCAAACACAGCTTTTGGAGAACAGTGATCTCATTGATTTTCTTCAGATGACTAAACTGCTGTCCTCAGATGAACATTCCCAGGATATCAGCTGATAATACAGCTTTTGATTCAGTCACCCACATAAAATTGTTCAACTGAAGGCTGGATTTTCACCATGGTCACAAGAGGTAGAGCTCAGCCTTATCTGCCCTGCTGTGTAACCACTGAGCACATTTGCTTTTAAAAACTTGTAACAATGAACTTTCATGGGCTTGTAAAACAAAAACTTTGTGTTCTGGAACAACTGTTTCTCATGCAGAAGAAAAGATCTCCACTTTTTCAAATGTGCTGCATAGAGCATTTGGTGTAGTTACGGTACTACTGAAGAAGGAGCATTGAATTATTTAAGACAGACACTTCCTAACCTGGCTCAAAAGAATGAAAATAACCCTTGACTGGATATGTGAATTCTTTATTCTGCAGGGAAGAGAGGGGACCTAGTCATCCTCTTTTAAAACAGTGGAAGTTAGGAATTACTTTTTTTTGTCTATTGTTCTAAGGAAGGCAGTAGGTAAAGCAAAGTGACAAGTACATTGGCATAAACAGTGAGAAATTATGTTGTTGGATCATTCACCAGTAAATGTAATCTTACTCCACACAGAAAGCAAGACCAGCCCATCTGAGATGCTCGAGCAGCCCATTGCTCGAGCTAATGTGTTTATTCATTTTCAGAGCTTGAAGTCAGTGAAATAGTTAATAAAGTTTCAGGATCTGTTGCACTGGATCGAGGACAGCTGGCATCTCCCTTAGAACTATTGATTCTGGGTTCTGGGCAGCAGCTGGCATGTTCCCTGTGCCACCTCTCTGGCTAAATGTTGAGGAACTCATCTGTAGAAGATGCCAGCCTGCCTGGGTACAATGTGTCCATAGATTTTAGAAGTGTGAGAGGACAGCCACCCAGCAACAGCAGTAGCTTGCTTGAGCTCTGCCAGCTGTACTGATGACTTTCCAACTTGGATGCTGCGGTTCCTGTCATGCACAGGCAGAAGATACGTGTGAGCCCCAGGTCACTCTGAATCCTGATCTGTGCAGCTCCTCTCAGCAGGATGCACAAAACTGAATCCTGGCCCCTGGAAACACAAGTGCTGAACAACCAACAGCTTCTTCTGCCACAGGATGGCAGATTTGGGGATGGTTTGCATCGAGGCAGGCACACGTCACTTGGCCTGGGGAGGCCTGGGAAGTCAGACTTGCTGTTTCTACAGGTAGGCTGGAGCTTAGTGACAGCAACCATTTGCTTCCACTGCCCTCCCTTCCCCCAAAGCAATTACCAAATTCCCAAGTCTCTGGCAGAAAGAGGAACAAGAGAGCAGGTCCCTGCTGTTGTGTCACCCCAAGGGGCTGCCCCACCCAGAGGACTGTGCCCACCCCCTGCTGGATCCAGCTAAATGGCACAAGTTCCCATTGCCAGTCTCAGAAAGACAGCTTCTGAATTTTAAATACCCTAAGACTCAGCTGGTTTTCCCCATCAAATTGCCATTTTATGGGATAGTCTGAAACTTAAATACAATGAACTTTATTGCCAAAATGACATTTATCTGCAATGTATATTTACTGCCTGGAGAGCGAGGGCGAGTGGTGTGTTTTCTGCTTTGTCAAACAAGGAAAAGATACAGCAGGACTCTCCCCATTACCTCCACTAAACAGAATCAGATTTATTTACCTTGACTTGAGAGAGTTGTTTTCACAGAACGTCTCTGTACTTTTACAAGCTGTGTGAGATCTACCTTGTTCTTGATAAGGTATAAATACATCCTTCCTCTTTGACTGTAAGACCCTGACACAGGGGGGAAAATGCTGAAAGAAGAGGATGTTTGTTATAATGCAAGCTTTTAACAATACCAGTCTAATGAGATAATGTATTTATTTATTATAACAATAAACACAGCTGTAAAATGGACCATAAAAAATAATAGATGACTCACAGATTTCTATACCCAACATGTCAGCTGTAATTGGGGAATAAATTAAATGATCCATCTGCTTGCCACCTTCTACAATTTTTTTCCCTAGTATCCTCAATATTTAAATACAGTCAGCATTATTTATATTAATTACTCACTAACAACAGCAACAACAGAAACTCTGCAAGGAAATTGATTGGCCTTGTAATATAATTCCCAAGCCACATCACACACACATGCACTGTATTCCTTCCCTTACACTTAAATTTAATGAATATGATGGACTTGCTTTTCTTTATTAATAGTTTTCACTTTATCATGCCAATACTATTGAGTCTTCTCTTTATTAGTGTCTTGGAGACAGTGCAAGCAATGATACATCATATAAAAGGTTGAGAGACAGTTCAATCCATTAAGCTGGGAAAGAAGGCTTCACCTCCTTTCCAAGAGCAGCAGCTCCAGAATACAGAACTGTGACACAGTCCTAAAATTGGAATAATATCAGCTGAAGATTCCAACAAAGGTGAATTTTTTGGGGTAACAGACATTACACAAGCAGAGAAATATTTCCTTCCTCAAATGTGTATAAATGTATAGGGGCAAATACTGGCATTTATATAAACAAGATGGGAGACAGAAACTGATGCACAGCAGGATCCAGACTTGGATGCAAAGAGAACTTGAATTTCTCTCATGTCCTTGCCCAATGTTAGACTCATCAGGGAACAGTGCCATTGCTTTGGGGAACCTTAATTGATCAGTGACAAATTAAGTAATTGCCATCAAGTCTCTTCATTCTTTAGACTGTACATTAAATCTGGAATTACTGCAATATTCGTTTAGGAGCTGACTAAGAAAAAGAGGTGCAATGATGTAAAAAAGCTGTTTTGGAAATTCCTTTCTATTTTTACCTAAGGGTAAAGAAATCATATCTGGTGCAGAAGATTAAAAAGTCTTGAAACTTTGAGATTCTGTGTTTTAGAAAATCCAACCTTAAATGTTTCTGTAGCAGCTGTTGATTACAAAAAACTAAATAGCAAAGAATATTTAACAGGACAGTGGTTTTTTCCACTAGCTTAACCAGAAACAATATCCTAGGATGTCTGGTCACCGAAGTGGGTCCAAACTTTCTTCTCCATCCAGATTTTTTTAAAGTATTTCAACCTAACAACATTGAAAATTTCATTAATACTTTAGGTCTCCTGCCATTATTGAAAACATCCAAATCATGTAAATATTTACTGTAAGCATAATAACACAATATAATAAAGTAGAAATCATTTAAAGCACATAACTAAAGGAACTAATACATAAATATATTTGTAGGTGAAATTTACACCAGTCATTTTTTAGACAAATTGTGCATCATTTATTTGGCATATGGTTAATGCTACCTCTCTCAAGATTAGCTTTAAGGTTAAGAGTTTAAAATTGTCCACAGTTAGTAAGGGTATCCTGTTAAAATTGCACAGATATCCACTGACATAAATGAGCTTTTATCAAACCATTCATGTTTTTTCCTCCAACTTCCAAATACCTTCAGCTCACACCTTCTACAGGCAAAAAATTAATACTGTCTGTTGCGTTCAGTGGAGTGTTTTAAAATGTGTTCCCCCTGTTTTCTATAACACTTTTGTGCCTTCTGACAGACTATATCCTTCTATACAGCTGAAAGTTAAACAGCGGAATGCACGGAGTATTTTGAGGTTGGGGCTTTTCTCCTCGGTGTGCTCTTTGGATCCTTTTTTTTGGCAGAAAATCTTTCAGAAAATCTCTCAAAGAAAGAAGACAGCTGAATGTTCAGCCCTCACTGAAAGGGTTTGAAGTGCAGTACACAGAAGGTGCATCTGCAGTGAGCAGTGCTTTAGCTGGCAACAATAACACCTCAGTGATGGGAATTCTGCTTACAAGCTGGTTTGCCTAAATAAAAGAAGATGGTCAGGCAGCTATATTTCAAAACCAGTCAACAGATTTTCCATCTACTTTCAATTTTCATTCTCCTCTCATCCTTCTCTCCCAGAGTACGTGAAGTACCCTACTGCAGGCACCCTGCATATGTCATTGATTCACAAGGGCAAAGCTACTTTTTCTAGTTAGAAATTAAAAAGGTTTCAGTGCCTGTGGTGGCTGGTTATAGAGGTTACTGCTAGTTAGTGCTATTATGGGATTTCACTTTCTCTATTTTCCATTTTAGTCCATCTCCCATTATTATTCCAAAGGGTTCAATAACAAAACAGCACTCAGGATGAGACAGGAAACCTGAATAATGGATATTACACTATTTTCTGAAAAATAAAAAGGACTATGCGTTCTGGTAGCAACTTAGTGTGACATTTCTATCAAAAGTAATGGAGGGAATGTCTCTTTCTGTTCTGCACCCATCATTTCACCAGCTGCAGTAACAGCCCATAATTCTTGGAGTGTTTTACTTTGGGGTTAGTTGCAAGACTCTAAACAAATTCACCTTTGGTGTAATTGCACAGACAGCTACAGAATTGTCCCAGAAGGGAACCTGATGAAAAATCTTCATTTGTAGATATTTTTTCTAGCTGGTTTTTGGTGAGTTTTTTTTGTGGTGTTTTTTTTGTTTTTTTGTTTTTTGTTTTTTTTTTGGTTGGTGGTGGTGGTGGTGGGGTTGGGTTTTTTTTTTGTTTTTTTTTTTGAGGATTTCTCAGCTAGAAACTAGCACAGAAAAGCACCTTTTATTAATAGCACATCAGATCCTAGGAAGACAAAGCATGTCACAGGTTAGAGAAAGAAAAAGCATCTCCTCCCTGCACTTCACCTGTTTTTTACCAAGTGGGGCCATTCAAGACTGTTTCCCAGTCTGCTCTAAGGTGAAAACTGCCTTTATAAAGGGCAGTTCAGTGCAATCAGTCCATTAACTGTGTTAGACCAGCAAGTTCATCTTCCTCAAATCAAGGTGCCTTGCTTGAGAAATGCTCTGCAAGCTTAACACAATTCTCTGGAACAATCTGACAGTACCTACCTGCAATTAGCTAACACTGCCCTGGGAAGATTTTTCTCATCCTCCAATACCTGGGTTTGGCTGCAGATGTGTCTTGGTTCTCATGGACTCCAGCTGGTTTTATTCCTCAGTGATACCTTTCTATAGTGTCAATAAAGATTCATATTGTAATTTGGGTTGTTTTTTTCTTTCTCACAGAGGTTAGGAATGAATACTGGATGCTGAACAACAGTTTTGCTTTTGACATCTTTGAAACATTTTCACTGTGATTTACTCCAATTGTGGTGATACTGAGGCATCCATCACCTCCTTATTTCTCACTTAAAGGAACACTGGACTTGGGTTTTTCCCCAACACTCCTGCAGCATAATAAATCTCCATGTTGCCACCTGTATAATCAATGCTGATCAAACTTGTTGTCAAAAAATCTATAAAATAATGGCCATATGCAGCATTACCCTTCCACACATGAAATGTGTCTAAACCTAGGGCAGGGACATAATGGTTGTTTTAGTTGTTCTGAGCAGATGCAGTAACATTTTAGGACAGGAAGAAGAATTTTGTAATATATATTTAGCTGTGAAGGAAGAATCTGGGAAAACACCTCATCATATTCTGAATCCTGCTCATAGAGCAAAACTTAATCTACAGCATTAACTTTTGTGTGTAGATATTTTGAAGTCTTTAACATCTGCAAGAATTCAGGACTTAATATTTCATGCATGTTCTGAATGATGTATTCTCACTCTGAGACACTGACTGGGACATGAGGAGTTTCACAAACTGTATAAATCACCACATTTTGGATACCATCCGAGTGCCACTGGGGAAAGTCGGTTCTACTAGTGAAGCCCTGCTCCGTGAGGTGTGGTAGAATGGGCTAAATGTTCTTTCTGACCCCAGCCCTGTTTGTGGCTGATCTCACACAGCTTCACAATGAAGAGACTCTGGAGAAAAGTGTGTGGGAGACCATTAGGAGACCACACGAAAAGTGTGAAACAATTTCTCTCCAGAATTAAATTGCTATTGACAAATCTTTCACACACACCCAAAAGGAGAAAAAAAGAGGAAGAAATGTCAGGGACTACAAAGAGTGAAGATATTTCTTCAATGGTGAAAACTAACAGCATTCTTTTCTTCCAGGTGTAGAATTCAAAAAATAGACAAAACTACTACTGATGATTTGCAAGAGTTTTTCTTTCTGTATTGAATGGAATCTTTATATTCTAACAACATTTTTTGTTGTGTTGTGTTTCGAGCACAGTTCGGATTCTCTAAACAGTCTCACTGTCTATTGTATCAGTCATACAGTCCAAATTTTTTTCACCAACCTCCCTTTGGTTTCAATAGTATCACATCTAGATATGATTTTGTTTAGAGGCTGTGAAATGCAGGATTTTCTAAGTATATCACTGTTGATGAAAAAATATGTCAGCAAGTGGATAGATAAATGTCTAACTAAATAATTCTGTTAAGTAAGTATTCCTAGGGCTCTTGGAAAACCTTCCTCAAGAAGCAAGTCATGTAGCCATGCCAGAGAAGTTCAGCAACCAAGATTCAGCCATGTTGCAGCAGACAAATAAAATGGCTCATGCTAATGAAGTGAAAAGGAGAACAGAGCAGTCCCTGCATTGTGTGGGATAAACAGCAGCTGTGGTTGTAGCTGAAGTCACATGGATTAGAGAGAGCTGTTGGTAGCTGCAGTATCCCATATGGGGGCAGTCTGAGCAGTAAGCCAAGTTCACAGATAGCATTGCTGAATTTGATTAGTGTTTTTCCAGAGGATGGACATGGCTGTTAGGCCCCTTCTCCCCCACTGGAGCCAACAGGTACAGGCGCACTCTCACCCCATCATGTCACCTGTTCCTGCACTGCCGCTCTCCAGGCATCCCATCCCTTCCTTGTGTTATCCATGGACTGGCACAGCTACACATGCAAGTGTCTGCGTGGTGAGCTGGGTGGGCTACAAGGTGCAAAACTGGAAAAATGCAAGGACAAGGTGTTAAAGAGGAATTAAACAAGGACCTTGCCAATTCTTTATACCAGGACCTTTGTTGGCAATGATAATTAGAGGTATAATATATACAATAGCCTTTCTGGAACAAGGTTGATGCACACGCGGGGGGACCATCTCTAGCCATAGCATCTGGGTAGAGGATCTTTAAACCATTCAAGTCTCCATGCCACCAGGGAGGAAGGATGAATTTACTTACCCCTGTCTAGTGTAAGAAAATACCTATTAATTGTGTATTTCTTTGAGTAGAATTCATTTGAGCAACAGGGTGGGAGACTTTGGACAGCGACTGTCTGCAACTTCCTTTGGTAAATATTCATCACAGAGAATTTTTCTATCATGTAAAAATAATAACTTATGATTTTTTTAAAGCTGGGGTTAACCAAACAGTGCCTGAAAAATTCATGCCTGACTGCTACTTCTTTTTTTGTTGTTGTTAATTTCTTATATATGAGTTTTTAATTTTTACTTTTGTGTTTCTTAGATTTCTTGGAATCCAAAAAGAGAACACCTGCTGTGTTACCATGCCAATCTGACTTACAGAGAGGGACGAATGTCAGCATGTGATGAGCTTTCATTTATAGCCTGATAGCACTCTACTTCCAGAGCCTTTATCAGTTGAAGCTTACATTCAGAACCAAGAACCCATGCTTTACAAATCAATGAAGCATTTTCAGTGGCTAATACTAGCAGGCAGAAGTGTCTCAATATTGGCCTGTCAGGGTTGGTGTGGTAAAGACAAAGAAAACACATGCAAGGTCAGCTCCATAGATAAAAAATCAAACCATCAGTGGCCTAATATTAAGTGTTTTGGCTGTCGTGACAGATGAGATTGGAAAAAAAATTTGAAGTCCAACAAGATGACTTTGCCTCCAGCTCCTCAGTAAGGTCCATGGGTGACCACAATGATCCTCCAAAATAGGAGGAGAAACCCACAAGGACTCAGGAGAAAGTGAGAACTTGAGAGACAGCGCGAAGATATGTTCTTGAAAACGTGACAGTGAATCAGAGTGGAGGCAGTATCAGGCAGACAAGGGTCAGATGCTGGGCCATGGACGTGACTCATGCCTATGGGATAAAAGGCAGAAAACAAAGGATGCCTGGGAAAGATGGTACAGTTACAGTACCTGAGTTAGCCACTCTAAACAAAATGTCTTCAACAAAATTACATCTTTCAAAGGCCCTAGAAAAAAAGGCTTCAAAACCTGAGGTGCAAGGTCAGAACACTTTTAGCCAGAAGAAAGTATTGTTAGACACTTCAAAGTATTTCACCCTGCTGAATGCTAGTCAATACCATTAACTTGCATTCCAGGCTTAGAAATAAGAGAAGAAATTAATTTCAGACTGCTAAATGAAATGATGTCCATGTACTATTGCGATGCTAAAATCACCTTTGAATGATTGAGTCTGTAGAAATTCTGTAGTGGTGGGTCAAAAGCCCATGATAATATTTCCAAGGGCCCTAGAAGCAATGGACTGTTCTGTATGTGGCTTTCATTATTTTTAATGAGTATTCCCACCCTCTTAACCCCCAAATATCTTCTAATGTCTGAAGGGACCGCATGATCAAGGCTTGCAAAATTCTCTAGGTTCAGCTGTGTGTTTCTGCACACTAGAAAACTATCCAAATACATTTTCTGAGTCATAATTTTCACTGTTTCTGTCCCAGCACCTCCACAAGCACACACTATGAGGTTTGTCTCTCGCCAGGGAAAATTGTTTTGTCCACACATCTTGGCTGGAGTCCACTGGAGTCCCTGCAGCTGAAAATTCCAGGGAGACACCTACATCTGTCTCAACCTGAGCCCCACAGCAGCAGAAAGGGGGGTGTGGCCTTGATTACTACTGCTTTATTTGTGTCCTTGTCATTATCCAACTCTCCACTCAGATGCTGACTTAACCTCTGTTGCAATTAGGTTCAAGACTGCTGTTCCAATTACCGTGCTGATTTCTCTTTGATGACCTGTTCACTCAGCAATTCAAAAGGTCTCTGCTAACAGGAGGACACTCTACCTTGCACGACATTAATAAATCTTTCATCAGTACATTTCAGATTCATTGCGGTTACAAGCAAAGTTCTTTGAACTCATGTTGTGCTGTTTGATGTATCTTTTAAGGATGCTCACAGTATAGAGAGGCCAGAACTGGGACAGACTCCTGAAAGATGCAGATACGAACCCTAGTTTCATACTATCTGCTGAATCTTTGAGGATGTTGATTAAGGCTGGAAGTAGAATATCAGTCCTAACATTCCTCCAAAGGTTTCAGATCCAACCTCACACTTTGCAGTATGGTCTGTCTGATCATCCAAGCTTAGAAAAAAACCAACATATAAGATAAGAACTTGCCCAGAATTTGTTGTTGGCGATGCACAGAAAAAAAAAAATCTGGAAGTGATAATTGTCTAGCATTTTATTTGATAGATATCTTCTTGTGGCACTAAGAAATGTCTTTTATTAGGTGAAAACTATTTTAAATTTTTAAAATTTTATCTTTTAATGTAAATGTTAAGTGATTTTAAATGACTGATGGATTAGGTCTTCATCAATTAGCAGGAGACTGATTACTGAGGAGTATCAAATTCCTAAGTGTGATTAGGCATTAACTCCATATCCAAGTCCCTGAAAAAGCAACACAGTATTTCCCTGTTTAGAACTTCTTAACCACGAAAACATGTAAAGAAACTGCCCAAACCACTCCCCAAAAAAGCTGCACTGAAAATAATTCTGCCATCCTCTCAGCCATGGGGACATGTTCATGGCCTGGGACAGATGGAAGTGTTTGCTTTCCTGTATTTAGTTAAAATTTACTGAGAACACCATCAGAAAGAGAGCACAAATCATAACGTCATTTTGATCTAGATGGAGGCTTTCTGCAACAACAGTCTCTCATCACAAGCACCACTGATCCTCTCCTTTATCCATTTGATTCTTATTCAAGGTAATTTTTGCACCAGAACTGAGAGTTTGAAGTTCTGATTAGATGGATCTTTTATGGTGTGCTTACATCCCTCTTCTTTGGCATGGGTGTGTGACATATTTATCCTGGATAATTGCCCTGCTTTTCTTTCTTTTATAATGTCTTTGTACAGATATCAATCTGTGATTCCTTTTCTGTGGTGTACACCTCACACTATCTAGATAAAACCAAAATCCTCTTTTACCTGTCAGCAAGTATCCATTGTTGAGAGATGAAGAGCTGGCTCTATTTTTTGGGAGCAGAATGCAGCTCTGTGATGAATGAAATGTCTGAGGGGGAACAAGGAATGTTGCCACTACTTATTACTGTAATTTTTAATTATATTTATATAGTATATATCAAATACTATAATTATGTATTTGTTATGATCTTTCCATAATCAGTATGCTTGTTATAATTTCTTTATAAAGTACATGTTAAGTTCAACTTGAGATGCAGACAGAAACTTTCTGACAAAAGGACTGCTTAGCTAAAAAATAACTGAGTCTCACTGGGTATTTGGGACAAGGCTATCACATAAAACTATTATTAGTAGAGTGACCTTGTACTACTGGGAACAACCACCTGGCAAAGCCCCCAGAGGCACCACCCACCAAGAGGTACCTTGGGGTGACACTGTCAAAGACATAGGAGCACTGAAGAACTCACATGGCTTCTCTCATCCCCTGCTTCTCAACAGGACAAAACCACTGGAGGACTGAGATCAGGTATAAGCAGAAGTGCTTTTGACCTTAAACCTTGGTCTTCAAAGGCATTTCTCATTTGGAGCAGAAATTATGCCAGAGGCTTAATGTATAGATTTCTCTCAACAGAACTCAGGCCTCTGCTTAACCAACAGCTTGAAAATGTCCCCAGTGTCTGCTGCGTAACTTGAAAATTTTTGAATTCTTGGGAAAACTAATGGAAGTGAGAGCACAGAAATATAAACACATTTTTACAGCCAAAATAATTTTCAGTATTGTGGGTTTTGCATTTTTGTGCAAGTGACAGAGACGGATGAAGAAAAAGGGAAGGCTGACTGAATTCTGCTGTTAAAATTTTACTTTTCTAACTGATAACCAAACATATTCAAGAAGCCAATAAGGTTCTTACACCATCCAAACTGATATAATGGTCTTCCATTGTTTATTAGAATACATGCTGGAGTTGCAGCATTTTACCCCCTGTCTTCAGAAAGCTGCTGACCCCCTTGGGAGCATTTCACCACCCTTCAGCCTCACTCAGGCTAGAGCAGGGAAATGAAACTGTGCTGTAACTCCCTCACTGGAAAGAGTAACTCTCTAAGGACTATTTGATAGTGGGGGCAACCCTGGCACTGTTACAGGTGTGCACAGGCGTTTTGTGAGGACTGGGAGTAACTGTGATTATTGTCAGGAGTGTCTGTCTGGCATTTTCACTGTTGGCCACTGCCTTTCACTTGTTTGCAAGGCATCTGTGTTACTTTTATTCACAGCCTTTAAGAGAACTTATGCCGGCTTTCTGCCTGAGGCCAACCCTCAGTCTCGTCCACAAACCAGTCACCTCTTCCACAGTAGTTCTTCTGTCCTGGAGTAGTTCTGTCCTGGAGTCATTAGCTCTTCCCTTCAGCAAAGGCTCTCACCCCACAGCCACCACCATCACCTTTCTGACCTCTTGGGATTAGGCTATGAAAAAACACGACCGTAGTCAGCAGCCTGCAGGAGCAGGAGTGCCAAGAGAAATGGGTTTGGCTGTGTTAACTGAGGTGAAGACACCAAATCATCCACCAGCAGCTGCATTGGAGCTGCAAGCTGCAGTACACAGGCCAGCAGAGAGCAGGGCAGTGCAGAACTGCCCTTCACCCTACAGTGGGAACACTTCTCTGGCAAAGCACCAGGAAACATTCAAGGTCAGGTTGGACAGGGCTCTGAGCAACCTGATGTGGCTGAAGATGTCCCTGCTAACTGCAAGGGGACTTGACTAGATGGCCTTTAAAGGTCCTTTCTAAGCCAAAGTATTCTATGCTTTTGCTGAATGACTGTTTGTACAGCCAGGCACATGTAAGATGTTTTCCCAGACACGCAAAACACCTCCAGGGTTTTCTACTCCAAGGAATGTGACATGTCTGTTGGAAGCAATACTTGCTCACGTTGGTTAATCTTGCTCAGCACCTTGTTTATGCCTTCACCATATGCTCACAGTCTGCTTGCGGAAGCTCCATGGCTCTTTGTAATCTCAATCACCCTTCCTCTTTTCCAAAGGCTGTTTATTACCTTTTAAATTTTAAAGTTTAGTCTCCTGCACCTGGTACATTTCTCTCCTTTGCTTCCCCAGGACTGTTCCGGCCCCCACAAGCCCTTCAGAATAACATTTCTGTCACCAAACCTGCAGCTTTGCTTACTGAGACTCAGCTGTTTGCCTGCATGTTGTCACTATCAACATCTTAAATTTGGACACCCCCACCAGCTCTCTTACAGACTAATTTAAATTTATTTTTGTGTTCTTCTACTGCCTTACATTTCTTACACTAATTGAGTCCTCTCCTCTCTCTTTACTTTGTTCAATTGCCTGTTATTAGACTACTGGATTCCTCCTTTCCTCATCCACCAGTTTCCATTCCGCTCCTTCCCCTTGACTTAGACTGTTGTCCAACAAGTGACTGTTGTCACCTTGGTTTTCTCATTGTGGCTGGTGGCCAGCACTCCAACTGTACCATAATCTCTCTTTCATTTTTCCTCCAGATATCTTGAATATGCACTCATCTTTCAGCAGTGATGCAAAAATGTTGCCTCCATAATGTCTACATATCTGTGTCAGAATCCACCTTTGGTTTCCTATTAACTTCACATTAGCCCAAAGCACTTTTGGGCTTGATGATTCTATATTAATTGTTTCCTGAAAATCATTTGTCCTCAAAATTCTCAACACGCTTACAAGCCTAACTTCTGCTAGTAATTATAGCTGAGACAAATGCATTCTTTACATTCCTTCCTGAAAAAAAAAAAAAAAAGATCACAGCTGTTTCATTTTTGTACCAACCACCACGGCACAACTTTGATTTCCCAAGATTAGGCTGTACCTCTGCTTTTCCCTTGCATTTCCTGCCATCACTGCCGAGGGAGCCATCAAACCCCCGTCTCTCTACACGCACATCCCTGTGCCAAGAGGGATGTGACAACTCTCAGCTCTGTGCAGGAGAGGCAGAGGAGCAGCAGGACGCTGCTCAGCAGCCGGGGGACACGCTGCTAAGGCAAGGAGGGAATCTTTTAATGGGATTAGCACACAGAGGAGACAAGAGGCAAGAAAGTACCAGACTCACAGAGAAATCCCTGTACCAGGAAAAGCATTCCCTGCTCTTTGAGTGAATGTTGCTGAGGATAACAAAAAAAGTACAAGGGAGCAGTGTTTTGCAGGTGAACAAGCTAGATTTAGACCAGCACAAAGCACAATCAATCAATTTTTGTGCTAGCAGCAGTGCTCAAAAAGTGCAGAGCGTAACTGAACTTATTTTGCTTGTTTTATAGACTTTTAACAGGCTTTTCAGAGCATCTGGCAGAAAGGAATATGGCAAATTTTAACACTATTCATCATTCTTAAGGAACTGATGAAGCTTATAGCAAGCTGATGGGTGGGCTATGAGAGAGAGGGAGGTAGTTCATGATAGCACACTGCACAATTGTTTTGCTTCATTATCTTTTAAATACATACTAAAGATCTGGAATATAGAAGTATTACAACTGTAAATATACCAAATATCTGAGGCCATAAGGAACCTAGTTCCAAGAAGAGGACTAGATCATGATGCTTCTGGGTCCACTAAAGCCAGTGGAGGTGATGTGAAGTCACAAGAGATGAAGATGAGCTCTACCTGAATATTCACAGTATTGAGTGTAGGATGTAAAGTCAATCACTTTGTTTTACATCAACAGATAATAGAAACCACTGCATGGTATATTTTCTACAGCAAAACATATTAAGGGGGTAATTCAGCTTACCTGGATAATATTAAGAAGAATTCTAAGTTTTTTTTTGAAGAAATAAAAGCTTAGTGGGAGCACCTCTGCAGTTCCTATTGCATAAATACACTCATTTGTGCTACGTAAAGCTAATATAAATAGGTTGCCAGATGCTACAGCTGATATAAAAGAGTGGAAAAATCTGACCTAATGTTGCTTTGTACCTACACTGCACTCTGCACTGCTGTAAATGAGAACACAAGACACCAAGCAAGTGGAAAATGAAGGATAATATTTTAGTTTGGAATATAAAGCTGTGATGTGTCCTGCTCTAGCACTGCTTGTTTCATTTACACGGGAGCCCTTCTGAATCCCTCACTGAGGGTGGAATTAACACGTTTCAAAGTCATCATCTTGCTCTTTTTGCTAAACAACAGGAAATTTTCCCATGATGCGCAGCTTTCAGTAAAGGAATAAACCTACATCCTTCACCTTGTCTTCAATCCCAGTCTGCACCCCCTGAAATTATTTTTATTACCTATACTCTGACAAAATGCCTGCTCCCATTGAAAAGTTCTATTTTGTAACTTGAATGTCCATTAATATGCACCAAAATGTGAAAAAGAGAAGTGTAAAAGAGACAAAATACTTCCAGAGAAGCAAAAGGAATATTTCTGGACAGTAAAGATATTTTTTTACCTGCCAGAGAACAGTATAACAAGGACCAATGACAAGACGTTTACAATAAGCTGATAAATTCTAGAAACAGCAAGTTCCTAACTAGTTTGTATTTTATGAAGGTGTTGTAAATAAAAACAGCTCTTGACTGAAAATTAATTTGAAATCAAATGTCTTACTTGTCTCAGTATAGCAGTAAATTGGTGCATTGCTACGACAGGAATAACATAGAATCCAACAGATTCACAAGACTAAGATCAAAAGTGATCTCTGTTTTCTTACAGAAATATCGCAGGCCACCCAATTATCTAGCCCTGAGTCCAATAACTTGTATTTAACTAAAGCATTCTTTGTCTCAGATTAAAGCTTGTCTGCTATAAAAGGTTTCAGACTTAGCTGTAAAATCTGAAGAGACTTTGTCTCTATCCCTTTCCTTGTACTTTTGTTCCAGTAGTTAATCACTATTACCATGCATTCTGAAAAGCTTCTTTTGAGTCTTAATTCAACTTCAGCCTTTGCTTCTTCTGGTGCATCTCTCCTCCAGGCTTCTTAAAAAGAGGTTCTTAATTTCTTCTATTTTTTTCTCTATGTGAATGCAGTTTATAAAAAGCACAAACAAATTTCCACCTACTCACAAACTCAGGGAAGTGAGTAGATACAGCTTTTAATCAGCTGCAGCTTGAATCCATCTTGCCCAAATTCATGCAGTACACAAACTTTTCTGCTCTTTTTTTATAAAACAATTCACTGCACATTTCCAAATAGAGCTGCTGATGCACCCATCATAACTTTCAGTATTTGAAATTGTTATTATTCCTGTCTGAATAAAATATGCTTTGCATTCTCTAAATTTTCCTCAAACTTTCCAGTGTTGGTTGTTTCTTAACCCTTGTCTGGGGTGATGAAGGGGCATCTTTGTTATCAGAGTACTCATCCTCTTGCAAGCGCTTCTGTTCATGCTACTTAAAAAGAGAATGCTAGATTTTATTCCCTGATTCTTTCACCTCAAAATGATTCCTTATCATGCCATCACGAACTCCCTAAAATTTAACAAACATCTACTTTAATTGTGGGCAATTATATTCTTGTCTTGTCAGTATTTATTGCCTGAAAATGTAGTATAGCCCTTCTACCAGTGTACCTGTGAGCCATATGGGATTAGCTAAGCAGACCAATAACTTTAGCTGCTATTTCATTTCAGCTACCAGCTCATCGTATTTGGGTTGTTTTGTTTTGTTTTTAATATCAGTCCAATATCAGCCCTGTCTTTTCCTTCTGCAGTTTCCCTAGCCAGCTGAAGTTAATTACACACCAAGAGCAGGTAGACAGATGCTCCTCTGTTATAATCTTTTTTCTTTTTTTTTTTAACTCCTGGATTCTATTATCAGACAGAAAATATTCTTTAAAAGGAATTGCCTAACATCCTCATTTTATTCATGGATTGGCAAGTTCTTCATCTTTGTGTGATAAGCTCATCACCTGTATTTTCAGATACTGGATGAAAGTTATCTTTGAAAAATTTTGGCTTTCTCTGCACCAAAAAATGTTTCATTATCTCTCTCCACCACCAAGAATAATATCTTTTGCAGGGATTTTTGTACCTAATATAACTGACAAGGAAGAATTCTGTATGACTTACGAGCATGGATTTTTCTCTAATACTTGTAGCCTCCTGCTACTTTTTTTGCACATCACAATTTCCCAGGGTTATTGATTGCCATCTGTTTCTCTTTTTCAATGTTGACTATAAGTTACTTAAAAAAAAAAATAACTGCCTCCCTTGCACATTAAACTACAATAAGGTTTTAGCCAAAGTCATTGTTTTTCCTGATTTGTCGCTTCCTAAAATTAAAAAAGCTCTCAATTTTCCTTCTCATTCTTCTTTCTATTCCTTCCTCTTTGAGTGGTTCAGCTAATGATTTTCCTTTCACCATGTGAAGCTGGGCTGTCTCTGCAGCACTGAGTAGCTGTGTGACTCTTTGCAAGTGTGGTTATTGCTTCTACCTTCTGTTTGCTCCTGTGGGTGCAAGGGGCCAAGAGTTCTGCTGTCTGACCAACCACCAGCTTCCAATCCAATGAGTCACCTCCATCCACTGCTGTTAAACCCAGAATAAAATAATTTGGTTCCTTGCAGCAGTTCTGATATTAGAAAGTGGTTCTGACTCTTTTGTCAAATGATGTCCTGGGGTGGTGTGAGGGCTGCCCTGTGCATCTCCCAGGTGAAGCCACAGCGTTTCTCTCCAACCAAACACAGAATTGTGTCTGTCGTCTGCTGAGTGGATCCCATGGATTTTACTTACATTGGGACTAACCTGTGATCTCCTCAGATTTTGGATATGGGGACAGAAAGCATCCAGGAAGTGTTTGTGTCTTCAGGTTGTAGCAAGAGATGATTATTAAAGATTCGGTAAAGAAAACTATGTGTCAAAAAAATAACGTGTGAACATCAGAAGATACATGCTGGTTCTGCTCCGCTTAGTGACATCAGCACTGTTTGGTGCTGAGGTTTGTAGTTTCTGTGGTGGTGTGGCCTGCCACAGCCTGCCCAGAGAGCGCTGCTCCGGCCGGCTGTGGCTCCGCAACGAGATGGGTGACAAAGGAGGCGAGAAGGCTCTTCTCATGGGGCTGGAGAAGGTCTTTATTCCATGGCCCCAGGAGCCCAGCGCTGGCCCATGTGCTGCCCCCAGAGGTCGGGAGCCAGCACATGGCAGGGCCAGGCCAGGCAGAGAGGGGCTGGTGCCCCAAGGCAGAGAGAGCTGCCCCCAGTGCCGAGGGCGCTACCCCAATGAAGAGAGACAGGGTCACATCGCCTCGACCCTTGGTTTATCTGGGGATGAGGGGGGTGGAGAGCACATGGACTGCATGGGTGGAGTTGGGGCACCAGGAGACCAACAGGGAGAACCCGAGGGAGTGGTCAGGATTAGGGGCAGGGAGAGCCATGTGGACAGGGCAGGCAGTTTCGTGACAACATGAAGTATGACACCACAGTTTGGTATTAGTCTTTCACTGCCATTTCTAATAGACGACTTAAAACTAAGCTGCACCTTATTATCTACTCAGTTTTTTTAATTTAATCAATTTTCTTCAACCACTTTAATTTTGATGGACTTTGATCAAATTCCAATAAAATCAAAATGCCTAAGTGAGAATTACACAGGCTTTTGGATTTGGTGTTGTTTTTCTCTTTTACTAAAATGCTCAATCGTTGTTTTCTTAACATCTTTCCTAAAAGAAAAGATGCAATGAACACAGTGGTTAATAAATTCAAATAACATTGATTGATCTCCTCATATTGATATCACCAATATGCCCATGAATGTCATGGTTGAAATCTTAGTTCCATTAAGATCATTATTTTCTTGAATGCATTCATTATTCAAAACCACTTGCTGGTTATTTTTTGCATATAATTCCACCTCTGGAGCTTGTGGGGGGTGTGTGTCTTTACTCACTTAACATTAAAATGTCCTTCCTGCCTTTGATAAGACAAAACTTTCATTGATTTGAGCAGAGATTAATTCTCTCCTCTAAATACCCACTCTCAGACTAGCATCTCTACAGATTTTCAACACTTAAAATGAGTTGTGAGTTAATCTGGGCAATCCCCTTTTAGTTCTCACACTGAATAACAAGAGATTAATTTTGTTTCATTAATCATTTAGCTCTTAGGTAAAACCAGGATATCTCTTCCACCATCCCTCGCACTTTGAGAATTAATTTTCCAAAATACTTCCTTTTTAATCACAGTTTCTGTTTTCAAAAGGACAATATTATGGTTGCATTACTTCAGAAGTTTTAGTAGCCGAGAATTTCATTGACTGCATTTCTGACCTTTGTATAAAAATTACCTCTGTCGTGTACTACATTTTTTAAATTATTTCCCTCTGATCATAAAAGAAATGTCAATATTTTTCTGTTTAGCTAGTGGGTCATATTCTGTTTTGGTTAATAAAAGAACCTATGAAGTAACTTTGTTCCTCAGTAGTTATAGTCAGCATTGCAGCCAGAATAAGAGAGAGCAAAATTGAGACGGGTGAACTTCTTTGGAGAAATGATTTATTGCACTTTGCAGTTCATTGGTTTTTCACACTTACAGTTTTCATGAAATTGGTTATTTCTGCTTTTTAAAAAATCACCACAATGCAGTAAGGCTTTTAAATAAAAACAAAAAAAATAAAACATTTCAGTATCTGTTGAGTGAATGCAATTTAAATGAAAAGACAGATGTTTACAAATCATCAAATCTACCTGCATTCATTTTCTTTCTAGATTAGAAATACAAAAAGAATCAGAAGATAAATTTTTTCCTTGATTAATGTTCCTGGAGTTATACCAGTGTAAATGTTGCACTCCTATCTCATTTGAAAAGAAAAACTTCATAAATTTCTGCTGAATGCACACTGACTAAGCATGAGTTTAAAAAACTGAAATAGTCTAAACTTGTTTGAATTTCTTTAATCTGTGAGGGTGCTGTGCAGGCCCAGCCACACAGCTCTGGGGCAGCCTGAGGATGATCCCACGTGTACGATCTGTGATTAACCTCTGGTTTTCCATGGGGCAATGGGCAACACGTCAAGACAAGCAAAGTAACCTCACGGCAACCTCCACGCTGCACCATCCTGTCCTCCCCAGCCAGGTCTGTATTTACTGGCAGACAGTCCTGGGAATCTCATGTGAGGGGAAACCCATGCATTTCAACGTGGCTGTTTCCCCGTAACTGGTATGATTTTGGGTTTTGTTTATTTTGGTGCTTGTGTATCTTCAGAAAAGCAGGAGGTTGATTGTTTTATTTTTAAATTCCACAAACATAAAAAAATGGAGACAGAGGAATAGTGTGTCATATAAACCATTTAGTTTGAAAGTTCCCATCATGAAACATTCTCTTCACAATTTGGAAAACTAAAATTATTTGGGTTTGTTTTTTTTCTGAGCAAAAGCTACGGCAATTGTCAGTGGGTCATCCTGAAGTTTTGGGGTGGGAGGGAATATCTTTTGTTTCTTTTCTTTGAAATTATGGAAAGTGGGGAGCTGATTTTAACCACATCTAGAATATCAGTCTGGAATTGCACCAAAAAGGGGAATGTTGAAAACAGTGTTGTTGAACTGTTTCTCCTTCAGAACTCAGGGGAAAGGGTTGCTTAGCAAGACTTTCTCAGCTGCAGCTGAAGGATCTGGGGAGGACACACAGACATCTGTGGAGAAACTGGAGAAACTGCAGATCCAGGAGATCCAGAGGGCCAAAACTGGGACACCTCATGCACGCACCCATGGGGGTTCCCCCCAGTCACCCCACACCCTCACTGTCATGGGGCTGAGAGCCAGCCCAAGGCCCATCAAGACATCTGGGAAAGAGAGTGCCATGCCTGGAGACTTCTCTGTGCCCCCCTTCCCAGGGCTCGTTCATTCCTGTCCTTCTAAACCACGGACACATCATGAGAACCCGCATTAAATTCCTTAATAAACCTCCCATAATTCAGAGCCTTATCATGGCCTTTCAGAAGCTTTTGAAGTTCCCCCATTACCGATTTTTCATATCAGGAATGATACGAAAATGAAGCTGCTCTTTTACAGATGTGACCAAAATCAGGTGGTTTAAAGCTTACAAAGCAATAATTAAGCAAGAAGAAAAGTCAAATTCAGCAGATATTTAAGTCCTGCCGTAGCATTTGGGAACCATTTAGACAAATTCAACAAGTTTAGAATAAAGGTGAATGAGGACTCTAAAAGAAAATATAGCTGTCACAGTATAGTTTTCCATACTGCCCCTCCTTAGTTTCTGAAACATGAATTCAAAGCAAAACTGAGAAGGAGAAAGAGGATTTTTCACAAAAGACTTCATCAATCAAAACTGAATTGGAAGACCTTTCTCTGCTTTATTCTCTTTTGTCTCAAAGCCTTATGAGCATTTAGTCCTAGCAAAACTTCATAACCTTGAACTTATTCTGTAAGAAATAGAAGCCTAGTAAAATATCCCAAACAAATTAAATGCAACCAAGTCTTTGACATGCAAAATGAATTTCAGTTTTGCCCTACTGTGGTCTTATGTTTCATTATTATTAAGAATGTCATCAGTACTTTGCCTGCTGGGAGCATATTTTTTCCTCTTTTTCAACCTTACTCAAAGTCTGCTACTCTTTATTTTACTCTTCTTGGCAGCAGAGGCTGGTGAGGAGGTGGGGATGAGGTTTTTCCCAATAAACTGGTGCTTTTTGCACTAGTGTTTCTGTATGGGTCAGAGTCACAGAGGGGCTTGCAGTGAGATGAGTGCCTCCCACTTCCAATAACCTGCTTTGAACAACATCTTCCTATATAACAAATATGTATAAATACAAACAAATCTAAATAGTTAGAATGCAGCATAGTCCCTTCTAAACCTATAAACTGATCACTTGGAAAGGCCCAAATCCTGATTCAAGTCCATGGGAGCTTCGCCACTGACATCAGCACTAGAAAAATGAAGGACAGCTTTTGCTTGAAGTTGGGGATCCAGACAGAGATTACCAAGGCACAGAAATGGTGGATGACTCTTGTTTCTCAATAGAAATAGAAAACTCAATCTTTATCTAGAATTCATGGACTCTCTTGGCTCTCAGAGGCCTATCTTTCCTTACTTTGTGTTTTACTCATTTAAAGACTCAAGAAGAGAGTAGTGTCTTAACACAAAGAGGGAGATTGTCTTTATGCAACCTTTGACTGAAGAGAAAGAAATATTTACTTCACTTTCTTAATCTCAGTAGGCTGCATCATTTGACACACAGAGACTTGTTCTGTATGCTTTGTGACAAATTGCATGGAGCTGTCACTATTCTCTAGGTCTACAAATATCCTTCCTAGGCTTCTATTCTCTGTATTTTTAAGTAAGGTGTTAAGGGACATGTATTATTTGGTTTCTGTTTAAAATTCATTAATTTAATACATTTTCTCATCTCACAGTCATTTACTAGAAAGCAAACAAAACTAAGCATGAACAAGACAAAATTTCAGGTTTTGTATTCTAGCAAATATTTACTGTGAAAACAGTTGAACTGTTTGCATTTCTTTTGAGTCAGACACCACCAGCTTGGATCTGCTATTCCACAATCCAGGCAGTATCTACCCTAAGCAAAAATGACCTTCAGCCGAGTCCCACAGCTAAGCCTCTGGATTGTACCACCTTCTGTATCAGTTACAGTCCTAAACTATGAAATGCAAATTCTTGTACCAGTAGCATGTTTCCTCATATCTCTGTGAGTTATTGTACTGTAGGCAACGTTCATTCGAACACAATAAATCTCCACTGAGTTGGAATTTAATGTACTCCACTGCCTCGAAGTACTGTAGGTATAAATATCCTGGAGTCCTTGTGCTACACCTGCAGAAAGCACAGTGCTGGTGTAACACAGCTACAATACTAAGGAAGGTTTTAATACAGAAATAATATCCCAAATTAACTGTGGTGTGAATATTATAAAACATGAAGGACCAGCTCAGCCAGTAGCACCTCTTCATTGGTTATATACAATTAACTTGTTTTCTGTGCAAGGTGCCTCACCCAGCAGCTGCTGTGATATTTGCAAGTGTTAAGACTGGTGGAAAGGAGCGTGTTTTGGGCTCTGGCTCAGCAGAGCTTGGATCTGTTCCCAGCCACTCCAGCGTCTTGGCAGTCCAACCAGGTCAGTAAGTGCTGTCTCTGTGGCTGCCTCAGAGCCAAGTTTACATGGCTTTTGTTCTTCCACGGTGATTAAGAAACAGCCACATCTTTAGTCAGTGACAGAAGTATCCCAGCTGGCCACCTTCTGTCTCACCAGCCAAAAGATCATGCCCTTCTTAGAACTTGGCAACTAGAGTGGGGTTTGGTTCAAGTTTAATTCAAGGCATGAGCTCTGTTTAGGACCTAGAAGTGGGCCTACTTCAGCCATTCTGACACCACTCACCTGTGAACTCTACACTGGTAAGATTCATAGAGGGAGACATAAATTACGGAGAATTACTTCAAACTTCTGTATGGCCAGAAAAATTCTGAGACCTGAATTCTCAATCCTCTATGATTCTGTTAAAATGGAATCAAGTGTCTCAATGGAAATAGTTAACCATATAAGTGGGATCCACCAAATGGTATTGTTCCCTAATTCCCTCAAATTCAGGAGCACAATTTCCTTTTTACACTCATGAGGAAACTTGCACAGGCAGCGCAGAGTAGACCAGAGGCAATCAGCAGGTGATGTCAGCCACGGGCCAAAGGACACTGCCACCAGTGTAGTGGAGCACTGGTTCAGACAAAAAGGAGCAAAGGGTTGAGACGGTGAAACTCATTTCACACTGGTCCCTAAACATACCTTAAGGGGAAGGGAAAATCATGAAAGAGGGAATCATTACATTTCCACTCAGATAAAGGAGATTTTTAAAATGACACTTTAACTTCACAGCTGAAATTTCCTGCATAACAAGTACCACTGGGATTCCCCTGCACTGACATTGAGAGATGCCCCATTCATTCATAGTCAAAACAGGATGACTCAACTTTGTACAGTCTGAATGTCAGAACTCCCTGTGCAGATGCAACTCCTTATTAAAAAAGAGCCCTATTTTCAGTAGATTTTATGTCAAATAGGGAAGTGGTTTTACTACCAGGCAAAGAATTATTTTGGCTGCACAAGTTGTACCTCCACTACCAGAACTTTGCCACTTTAAATATACTAACCTGCCTTTGTAGTGATGAGTGGTCCTCAGTGAGTCATTCATTGAGAGAGAGACACTTTGCAGATGAATAATTTACAATACTGATTAGTGACCACTGACACAATGAGTCTGTAGAGCCATCTGTTTTCCATATCCATCCATTACCTGCATTAATTATATTATGCCTGATCTTGCAACTGAATACCAGAGGCAGATATTCACTCTGAAACAATTTTTATTTTCTCCTATATTTGCCTGAGTATAAAGGGGATAAATTCCTTTGTGTCATAAGGAAATAGAGGCTGCACTCAGAATAGGATGTGCATTTATGTACCCATGCACTGAATGGGGGCATGGTTTGGGGGGAAATCTGTGTTGTGAAGGGCTGTTGCGAGTCAGCCTCTGGAATTTCCCTCATCTAGGAAATGTCTTTGGATGAGATAGAGTTTGGTCACACATATGCTTGGCATAATGGGGAGGGTTGTTCTGCCTCATCCAGATTTGTGCATAAGTCTGCACTTAAACCCATTCCACCTCTCAGTTTACCAGAATTTAAATGTGAGACATAACACTGTCTATTTAAAAAACTGAGAAACAAGGGGGAATAAAAACTCCTTTCAGGACATGAACTTAAATTGCCACGGGGTCCTTTCTGCTAAGCAAACAGCTTTTCTAGTAAACTGGAGCTGATGATTCAGCAATTGCTGGGAAGTGGCCTTTCAGCAGGGAAAACTGTATGTGGGAAAGGTCGTTTTGAGCAGTGTTGCCTATGGGTGGCACTGATGGTAATGGTCCCATTTTCTGAGGGTTTGTGAAATGGTCCATCAAGCACCGTCAGCCTTCCTTAACCCAGTGAATGGTTTCTGGCCTAGAAGCTAACCCCAAACCCTGGGGTAAGAGGGGAACTCCTTCCTGCCCCATCTTGGGGGAAAAGGTCTCTTTCTGGCAACCAGCCTCCACCTGAAGATAAAAATCTTCTCCAGGCATCTTCCTTGGGTTATTCACAATTCCCTGCAGCTCATTTTCATCCCGGCTGTATCCTGCTTTGTCTGCAAATCAGACAAATTGGAGCTGTATAAATCCCATCACATATCTGTTTTTTATTAGATTAGGAGTAGACAGACTTTGGCAAATTAAAGGAAACCTCAGACTCCTTCCTTTCGAACCCCATATATTTGGCAATGTGCTGCACACCCTAAAATGACATGAGTAAGATGCATAACAAAGGAGAAGACCTGGAAATTAGCTCCCTCCACCCTGCTGTTAATCAAGAACAGATCATATTTCCAGATCTGGCACTGACAGGTCTTTGGACTCCGTGATCTCCATTACAGAGGCAGTTTCAGTTCTCCAGTTCTTATGAAAATCCCTAAACCTATTCAGTTCAAGAAAACAAAGTCCTTAAAATCCAGGTTTTAAAGCTCCACAAGTCTGATCTTTGACAGAAAGGTATGTGGATGTGTCTTGGAAAGGAAATGCAGGAATCTGTGTAAGATTAGACTGAATACTAAAGAAAAACATGATCCCTGGCAAGGGGACAGAGAGACTGATACCTCATGAACTTGTTCATCAAGTGCATGAACTTTTTCTTCCCTGGGAGCATTTCGGCCAAGCTGCTCATGCTGCTATTCAGATGCTTTACAGCCAAGGAAATAAAAAGCCAGGAGACCCTGTCTATCCATATTACAGCATTGCTTGTATTGCATGATGTCTGGGTAATGTTGGGGTCTGGGTCATTGCTATCACGAATTGAAAACAAAGACAGGCAGACAGACACACAACCCACACACACGATTTGTAAGACTGAGTCTGGTTGTCTGTTTGAATTCAGAGTAGCTGCACTGTCTGTTTGTATTCCTTATTCATTGTAGCAGGAAGCATTTCTTTTCAGTGCCTTAATCTGTACAGACCGCTGCTATGGGCTGCTGATCACTGACTGCTTTCCATTCCTTCAGTCACTTAACAGAGAGGCTAATTATCCCACGTGTCTGCTTTGAAAGACGTTCACTCTGCTCCTTTCTTGAAGATCCTTCAGAAAGAGGTGACAGCGACCAACCTCTCATGCAAAGATTTCACTTTTCTTATGACATTTTACCCTGAAAGCACTTGCTCTTTTTTCACCCAGTGCAGATATTTTCCCATTCTTACACTGTTCATAAATTATCTATGTGTTTTCAAGCCTTCAGGAAGCCAGAGCAGCTGTGCATCTCCCACTGAAGGCCTTAGGCACCCTGCAGATCCTCTGTCATGGTCAGTGTAGCAGTGGGTGACAAAACAGTACACGTCTGAACCCAGGCTCACCTGCCAATTGTGCTACATGTTTTGGAGGCAGAAGGAAACATCTTTTCTCTAGTCAGCTGGCATCAGTTGTCATGGCACAGTGTAAAATTGAATCCTGTTTGTGACCTTACTTCATCGTAGACCCCTATTTTCCAAGAGATTCAGCAAAGGGTGTACAGCTGCTTGGCAGCTTGGCAGGCTGAGGTATTGATTTCTCAGTGCACTCTGCACAGCCCTTTTGGGCCCACGGGCAGCCTGGGTCTCTGTCCTGGGTGAGTGTGAGGAAAAGCTCAGCAAAAGCCTGATTCTGCTTTCTCGCGGCTGCGCTCACCAAGCACAGCAAACATCAATGCACATCAGCTCAGCAGTGTAATAGCTGCTGCCTCACTGCATACAGATCACAGTCCCCACCAGATGTTCATTATGTTGCCTTGATAGATAATATACCGGGTAAGGTTCCTTTATGACGGGTTTACTGCGAACTTCATCGGCCCCAAATGCTACAGCTCTAACAAGGGAAATTAAGGTCCTGCTGCAATCTCGTACTCCCAGATCATGGTTCGAATGGCAGGGTGGATTGCTGTGTTCAGTCGTAATTTCTGTCTCAACTTAAGCACTGGCAGTTGTCAGCGTGACCATGTTGGGCATAAAAGTATAGGCATCGTTGTAAGAAAAATATGGATGGAAACAGAGAAAAATAGCAGATATGCAAGACTAACTTGTCAGATGCAAAAATCAAAATGACTGTGCAAGGAATTTATGCCTGCTCAAGCAAGAAGGTAGTAACAGATTGGAATGTAGCCCAGTATAAAATCAGATTCCATGGGGACCTCGCAGAGTGTGTGTGAACCTCTACTGCACCACATTTTGTACTGTCTTCATACTACATGCAAGAATTGCCTTTTTCTGGCTTTCTCTCGCAGAGCTTTAACTCAGTGCAGTCACACCAGAGTGACTTTGAGCACAATCCTATGGCAGGTAGAGAGTCTCCAGGAAAGTACTGGCTCCCAGTACTAAGTACTGAGCTCTTCTTGAAACAGCAACACCTTGGAACAAAGTCATAGCCAGAGTGAGAAATATCTGTCTAATCCAGTGGTAAAAATGTGCTTACCCAAACTGAGAGAGGCCTGGGGCACAGAGGTGGCTATTCACCACCTGAGCTGGTGGTCTCTAATACATGGGCTGTGCTCGGGGACTTTGCCATGTTCAAAGGCACCAAAGCACACCTTATCCACTTGGAATGGTGCTCAGATGTAAGGGGCTCAGATGATATTCCTTACTATCTCATGCCAGCAGCTACTTTTAATGGAAATCAGAGTTAGGAGAAGCTCTCAAAAATCTACAGAAAGGTCAGTTTGGCATGGTGGAGGTTAACAGACAGACTGACTCCATATAAACTTATTATCCACGTAAATGTCCAGTCTTTCTTTCTGAATCTTACTAAGGTCTTGGCCTTAAGAGCTTCCTGTGCTATTTGGGTTGATTCTGCTATTATCAGAATCAATTTGCTCATTACCAAAAGTACATCTAAGTACATTAAGGGCCAGATTCTTGGCTGGTATGAATTAATCTCCCTTCCAGCTAGTGAGACTGCAATGTTACACCCCTACAAAGTGAATATAAACTGCTACTAAATCAGAATGTTTGCAGTTTTCAGACTAATGGAAAACCAGGGCCAGTAGCGATGTAATTTCTTTCACATTATCTCCCCATAATTGGTGAACTAGCCTGAGTAACACCAGAACTGATGTGATGACTTGTAATTTGGCAGGACTGAAGGATTTGCTTTGTTACTGTTTGTAATGGCACCAAAACTTCTTATCCCAAACATTTTATAATATATCAGTCATCTTTTACATCTGTTTTTGGGAGAAGGAGAGTTTGCCACGGTTAAACGTTTAATAACTCACAAGAGGGCAAATAAAATGTTTGGGTTTTTTTTTTTTTCCCCAAGATTATATAGAAGTAAGGGACACAACAAAATTGTGCAGCATGTTTTCTTGTTGGTAACTTCAATTTAAGTTGCTTTCTGTGCCAAGCTGGGATGCAGAAATCCCTGGGAGGGCAGTGACTCATCACATCACTTGGGAAAAGTATCAATTACCCCACATATTGCCATGCATACTGCAGAACTCCTGAGCCTGGAGACAGAGTGTGGCAGTATTTCCAGAACATATATCTTCTCAAGGATTTTGGAAGTGTAAGGCAATTTCTTAGGAAAGGTTAGTTAAAAATTATTCATGCTAGCAAAAATGAAAGAATTCCAGCAGAGTATTAAATGAAAAAAACCTGGAGATTACTAAAATTATGGGTTCTCCCCTTTCTAAATCTCATTTGAAGACAGTATAAGAATTCTGAATGTCTGTCATAAAGCCCATAGTTCATTGGCATATATTCTTGTTCCTTGAAGCAGGTCAGGGATGTGTCGTCTCTCCCCATATCCAGATGGAGCTCGGATCAGAGTCTTGATTCAATCATCTTTGCAGCCTGAGAGACAGCTGAACACATTTCCACTGCCTCTCATGAATATCAAGGAGCCTGAAACGTTTTCTCTGATATATTTGTTCAGATGTCTGAAAATACTGAGTAAATGTGCTTATCTATGAGTGCATGTGTGTGTGGAAGGACTGGGTTGCTGTGTAAAAATGTGGACAGAAAACTGTGTGGCAATTATTCAGCATTAAATAGCACACTTTCCTCACCATGGAGCTTCCTCCACAATAAGTTATTTTTAAAGAATGTGAATAAAGATGAAAGCTCCCATGGTGAAGCTACCACAATGCCTTGATATAAAGTCAGTGGCTGCCCCTTTGAACAACCTGAACAATTGACATGAGGTGCAAAATTCTAGATGAAGGACAGAAAAAAGTACAAGAAAACCAGAGATGCTCCTGCCAACAATGTCACTGGAGGCTGTATGTACATCATGTAGTCAATGTAATAACTAAAAAAATTTCATCAAAGAAGGTCCTACTACTTGTAAGTTCAAAAGGAATCAAATTAGGTTTTTAACCCTATAAAATGGCATTATCCCTCAGCCAAATGAAAGCTGAGAAAGGTCCACAAATGTCAGCAGTGCTAAGGAGACAATTATTTCACACTTGCAGCCTTGAAGTCAGTGGATTTCTTGATGAGTTGTAAATAAAGATGTCATGGCATGTAAATAGATTTCATGTTTTACTTGAAAAATATGCACATTATTTTCAGAGCAAGTACAGACCTCTAAGCTGAGCTCCATGTACAATGGAAGTCCTCTTGTTTATAATAAAATAGTACCAGTATTGCTGATCTTTTATTCCAGATTACATTCAGGTAATGAAGCTTAACTCCTGCTTATTTAGTCTCTACAGGCTATAGCTACTGCTCAGCATGTAGATGAATTTAGGGCTTAGCCATGCAGCAAAAGTCCACGTGGTGGAAAACAGATGAACCCTCTGAGTTGTTCCATTCCTTTATCATGCCACTTATACAGGCAAATTATCAAAGTGCATCAATATCAGTCTTAAATTAAGGGGTATCTGCCAGGGATGTTGTCTTTGAGATAAGTGGTTAAGAGGAATAAATCAGTTTATTCAAACAAATTGTGCTTGGCTGTGTGTGTGTGTCCACGAATGTCTGTGTTTATCACATGTACATACCCATTAAAGTTACATTGCTGTCATCAGAAGGTAGCTACTGGTTTGGTTCTTTGCTTAGTTTTTAGAACTTTTGCTGTTTTTCACTTCGTTCTTGAGTTTTGATATGTGGTTGTCTGTGGGTTTGGATCTACTTTTGTTCTGTGTAGATCAAAAGAAACATCCTTACCCAACAGGTACTCTAAGACTGATTGATTGATTGATTGACTCACTGTCTGCCTCCCTGCTTCAACAAGTCTCCTCCACTTTGCAATCCAAAATTTTCAGTTTAGGATAGATGAGAAAGATGATTTTTCAGGCCTCAGAGTCCCACATAGATCTTTTGACTCAGCAATTAGAAACCAGACGCCACAAATCCCATGTCAACACCCACACTACTAAATAACTTAAATACAGACTCCAAACTCTTGTACTGCATCTTTACTGGGAAGGAAGAAAAAAATATTCTTTGTCTCCAGGTAAAAAATCCTGTTATGTTTACCCGCATGCAGGACTATGTTCTGTACTTCATCTCGTAGTCCTGCAGTTAAGGAGAAGGAAAGGATATTTTTTTGAGTGTAGAAGGTTCATTTTGGCCAGCAGAGTTGGGGATGACAGTGCCTTGTGGGGAATGAAGGAAGCAAACATCAGAGTGCTTCGGGAGGAATATTGCTCCCAGTACTATGTACTTACGGAGGGTTTGGACAATGAGAGTGCAATGCCTCAGTAGATTCTTGAGGACTACATTTCCCCAAATATCTTCATTCCAACATTAACGGGCCTAAAGAAAGCCCTGGCATGGGGACATCTCTCTGCCCATGTTCATGCAGCCTAGGTTGAGCCCTGTGTGATGGGGTAGGAGTAGAGGGCAGGGAAAAGTCCTCCGGGGGTTTCCTTCTCTCCACCTAAAGTAAAGGGAACTGATTGCTCTGCTGTGTCCATTGGGGCCTCAAGGGCAATAGCAAAGAACAGCCCAAATTAGATGAAGGAAAATGACACAGAAAGAAAATATCTGGTTCTTTGAACACCCCAAACTCAAGGAAATTGCCCCTGTACTACAAGTAGTTATTACTTTTACTTCACGTGTATCTTCGTAAGCAAAACACTTGGTTCTTCTTTGGCACCAATAACTTTCAATGTAACTTTCATTTGTCCTCTTTCCATGTATATATAATATCCAACTGGCTTATTCACTGGGTTTTCCATAAATTTTCATCAGTGTGTTGTCATATTCCACACAACCTCTTTTGCTAGTTCTCTCTTTTTACTTCCCCCTCCTTTTTGTATGCAAGGTCTTTCTTTAAAGCCTCAGTATTAAAAGTCTCTATGCTTTCTTTGTGCATATGGAGTCAAAGCTCAGATCCCTCTCCTTGTTATCAGTATTGTCTGCCACAGAGAGGGGGAAGTTTTTATCAGCCTTTGTTATCGAATCCCAGTAGCAAATGCACTGAGTGAAACTGGAGATGACTCTTCTTGCACATGGATGTGCCCAGACTCACACGTGCACAGCCCCAGACCTGCAGACATGCTGTCCTCCACAGCCCGTGGGTGGTACATCCCAGATCCCATCTCCTGGAATACCCCTCACACTGCAGTATCCATACGATGCTCATCACAGGCAGCTGCAATATATACACTAAGATACAAAGCATGGACTTTCTGCATGTACTGAGTCTGAAATGCCTTCACATGTCCAGTAGAGCCCACTGCAACAGAGAAGTTCAATTCCTAGCAGTGGCCACACTGACACTTTCACGGTCTCATTCCCAAGAGTTCCCAGCCAAGTCTGATTCCCTCATCTAATGGCTAAATTCTCTCCTCATACTCTTAGGTTTTGGTGAGTCTAGCCCTCACCTGTACTAACCAGGGCTGTACTTTTGAACAGTGTGACCAAAGCAAATGCTCCCTGGGGCCAAGAGGGAAGGGAGAGGAACTTCCAGGGTGAACCAGTGAGATGTGCCATATGCAGTATGCGCAGATTGACTTTACAGCACTTGAACTCCAGGAATGCAAATCATCTTAAAAAATCCGTGAAGGAAAGAGCATGTAAAACTGCCCTTGCTCTTGCTCCTTCTTTCCTTTCACTTTATCCTGTCAGCACCGCATATATCAAACTGGAGCTCTGGGTTTTAACTAGGCTTTACTGTTTCATTCTGCTTCATGAATTTTTCAGTGTTTACACTTATGCTTAATATAATAAGATTGATAATGCAGCTGCCTGATAGATTCTCATCCAGGCTTCTCAGATAGAGAGATTCTTATTCTTTCTTCCTAATTTCCGTAATATCCAGAAGTTCATTTTCACCTTTTGCATCCTGATGCTGTTTCTCCTCTTTCACATATTCATCTCCTGAAATGATGTCTTCAAGGTAGCAACATTTACCCAGTGTATTTATATGACTGGGATGTGATATGCTGCCCATGCTGCCCATAGCAGCCAGGGCACTGCTTCCCACCCGGAGGGAGGTTGGTGGAGCAAGTGCAGGACTCTACCCTGCATAGCTCTGTGAGCTGCAGTGCCACTGCAGTATGTCAGCTGTGTTGTCCCAACAGAGGGGGATGGCATCCATGTACTCAAAGTCCCAGTATCTTTCAGTTGTGAGCACAAGAAAAAAAAAAATCAAAAGAAAATTAAGAAGCAACAGAAAACAGGAGTTAGTAAATATATAAGTGATTTACAACCCAGAAGACTGCATGCTTTGTCTCTTTCAGCCTTATGGTCCAAAAGCAATGGTCAATGAAAATGACTGGCAGCAAAATTAAAACAATATATAAAAGGGAGTAAGTCTTTAAGCAGCATGTGTTGGTTTTACTGCACGGGAAATCAATGAGACACACAGTTTAGTGGGATTAGAAAGGGGAACAGGATGTTCACATAATCAAAGTGCAGAATAAGCAGCAGAAGGATGTTAGATGCAGTACTTTAGGGCTCAGAGTCCTTTCAGACCCCTCACCACCGTACACATCTCCCACTCCTTCCTTCCTTCCTCTCTTCCTCCCTCCCTCTAGAGCAACTTTGCCTGCTTCTTAATTATAAAAAAAAAAAGAAAGAAATAAAAAACCACACATACACAAAATATCCAACACATACACACAAAATAAACCCCCAACAAAATCAATTCAAATCACAGCTCATTGATGAGATATTTTTAATGACCCAGCTCTTAAACTGGCAAAAGTCCTTGCACACTTGCCGAGCCCCCTCAGTATCTTGGGAATCTCCTGTATGTCAGCATGACTTGTCATTCAGCAAATGATAAATACATGTTAAAGCGAAATGCTGCCCAAGGGCCCTTAAAGTAAGGAGATTTCAGCTGTCTTTTTTCAAGCAAGCTCATGACGCTTGCATGGTCACTATTCCTGTGAGACATTCCAATTAAAAATAACACAGATGGAGCACTTGGATCTGGGATCCTTTCAATAATTTATGGATCAAACAAAGCCCTTGTTCTTCTTGCCAACAACACACCTGTCACAGCAATAGTCTGGGTGTCTGAGAACTGATTTTCTTAACTTTTTGGGGCCCAAAAACTGTGGAGGTTTATTTTTTCTCCTTATTTAGTCACTATCACTTCAAAATGTATGTTGCTCTTTAGTTTAAATTATAGGATTGAGACCAAGATTCTAAAAATATTTAAAAAGTTGAACGATACTAAAGTTATTTTCATAATGCCACTGAAGTCTTTAAAATTTTTGAAGGCAAGGCACGTGGAGGTATGGATTCTTTATCTGTAAAGAACTAGGAAAATTCCTGGATAAAGGTCAGGAATCGTTTATTCACTAGAGCTGATACACGTCCTGCATTGCACAGTGCTACAAGGTTTGTCACAGGTGGGACAAAAAAACACCTAAATCCTTTACTAAGCCAGTCCCACAGCCACTAAACTCATCTCTTCCTGGGGCCGTGAACAACTGCTTTTCCTTTGGAGAAGAGAAGTCCATGAACTGACTGCAAACAACAAACAGGAAAAAGATAAATGCACCACCATGCACCATGTGAGAAAAGATGGAAGGAAATGAAAGATGTGGAGACACAAAGCTTGCTTTTTATGTGGTTGCAAAGGAAAGCCTCTTACTCAAATGTGTAAAATAGCTCGTGTTTTCACTCAATTTTATTTAGGGGTTGTGCGGTTTTATTTTTATGCTTCAAAATAAAATTTTCTGATGGGCTGGATATGACTAATATAGCATCAGATGACTTTGCTTCTCAATGTCATGGTCATGTCAGGGACTGATTTAAAGAACTCAGTAAAACTGCAGGCAAAATGTTTGGTGATCTTCAGATAAGTATTGATGTATACCTAAACATTTCGGTTTCATGATGCTTAAAGAAAAAAACAAACAAACCCTGATTAAAATAAGCAGGAGTTTTAATTCAAATTTTTATCTCTCTATTTATTCTTGTCACAGTAAACTTGTAAAAGCAGCTTAAGCTGTGCTTTTAAAGATTATATCTGAGTGATGATATTTTCTAATATGTTTGAGGATAATTGGAGCTGTCACCTATTATTATTAATCGCACCCTTGGGTAAATGTTTTGACAATACAAATGCAGGGCCAATTAAAAAACATAAAAAATTGCAACCTTGACACTTTCTTGTCACTGCAGTTAATGATGGCATCACTGCTAATCTAGTCATTTGAGTTTCCAAATATTTACAGTGTTTACTTAAGACTGCAACAAGGAAGCTTGCTCTCCTACCAGAGTAAGAAAAGTTGAACGAAAGACAAAGAGCATTTTAAAGCTGTCCTGATGTGTAATTGTTGTTAACGGATAATGATTTGCCACTGGAGAATTATTTTAATGTTTCCTGTCCTGGTATGATGTATTTCAAGTGTTAGGGTCTTGTGGGGAAAAAAGTAAACTCTTTCATAAAATTCAGAATTTTTCGTACACCCTGACTTCATATCTATTTTCATAATTTAGTCTCATTTTTAAAGAAGCATCAGTTGCATGGCTTTTTACAAAAAGCAAAGAAGTCCACTCAACATCAGCTTTCAGAGGCAGAGGTGATGCCATGACCTCCTCAGCTGTGGCTTTCCCCACCCAGCCCTCTGCTGAACACTCTGCAGTGATTTCCCCATTTCCAACGTTCAGGTATGAACATGTGCAAAATTAAGACTAGGTGAATCTAACATTTTCATTGTAAATGTCTCCTTGTCCCGGTACCTCTGTTCACTAAAAAGCAGGAAGGTTTGCAACCTGATTTCTGTAAGGCTTTGCCCTGCCTCATCCCTTCCCTTTCCAGTACTGCAGAGGACCACAGCACTTTCTATTGTAGGAAGCTGTAGTTAAAAGTTACGGTTGCCTTCTCAGTGTGTGTTTCTGCTAGGAAGACTTAACTGCTCTCTGGGGCCAGTTTTTTGCACTGGTGCATATGTATTACTTGTAGTACGAGCAGGCCTGGCCAAGCATAGCCTTCCCTGCTGTTAGCTTTCTGTTTGCATTATGACTTCATTTACTGCTGAAATTAAACCTCTGTGTGTGTGTATGCATGTGAGTTGTGATTTCCCTGGGAATATTAGCAGGGGCTGAAATTCAAGTGTAAATGTGGAAAGCATTAACTGCCTCAAAACTCCTTTTTCCTTTTCCTTCTCACCCCTTATCAAGTTCGAATAGTAATCACAAGCTGCATCTTTTCCTTCCCCCACACAGTGCAAGTCCCAATTCACAGGAGGCCAGCTCCAAAGTCAGTTGAAAGACACCCAAGGATGTGCACATCCTCTCATTTGTGACTGCCTGTGGAGATGGAAACTGAGGTGGAAACTGTGAGATGGAAACTGAGTACGTGCTGCTGCTGCTGCTATCATGCTTATGGCTGCAGTCAACTTTGTGGGGGGAGGCATGAGGCAAGTACAGAGCATCAGAGGTGATCCACCTGCAACGCTTCCAATCTGCAAGAGAAAAAAAATCTAATAGCCAAGTGTAATGGAGAGGGTACATGGAGCTGGTGTGATGTAAAGACACAGTCATGAATCCTTAAAAGCAGCAGAAGGAAAATGCAAAGCATCAGCTGAATAATAATAGGGAATCCTGAAGATTTAAACCAACGTTTTAATCCAAAATTTAAGGATGTGGATGCTGGACCTCAGCTCTACAGTGTCAGCTTTGCACTGGAGTTTCTGAACCTTACTGCCATCCTTGCTTGCTGGAGTCACCGGGCTTCACATCAGTCCTTCACTTTCTAACACAGTCCCCTATTTTGATGGCAAAAAAGAAATTATTGTAGAATCCTAGAATGGTTTGGGTTGGAAGGGACCTGTAAAGGTCATCTAGTCCAACCCTCAGCAATGACCAGGGATATCTCCAGCCAGATCAGGTTACTCATTGCTCTATGTGTGGACACTTGGACACACAGCCTGACTGTCAGTCCTCCTCATCAGACTCCAGGAGATGTTCTTGGAAGGGTCTTAAGCTAACAGTGGGAAAGGATTGGGCTGATACACAGCATGGTACAAATTAAGAAGCCTCTACTGCAAAAGACCCTGCAGAAATCAGTGTTAGAGTGAAGATCAGCTTGCCCTTCTCCCTGCAGGAAATGCAAGTCCTTGCAATACCCAGGAACTCGTTTTGGTGCAGTTTCCCCCATTCCAAATATTGCAAAGAAAATGGGGCTGCCTGACCCAGGGGCTGTGAAGCTCCATCTGAATTTGAGAAGCTAAAGGCTCAATCACTTCTGCTCTGCAGTCTCTTTAAGTGGAAATGAAATCACTTCCCTTCCCCCTCTCTATTTAAAGGAATTAATGATGTTTTCTGTCCTGCCTATCTAAGGAGAGCAAATAATTGGAAGAGAATTGATCTTTTGAAGTAACAACATCAGCACAGACATCTTTCCCCCCACCCCTTCTACCTAATTCCTACTTTGGCAGAAGAAAGGTTTATGAAGGAAATTAGTTTCACCATTTGCATACACCAATATATTTAGCTGGTGGCTGTGCAGGTCCAATTAACTCAACTAACAATATGGGTGAAATTAGGTTATTGGATTATACTTGTAGCCAATTAGAGTTGCCACGGTTGAATTACTGCCTTTCTTAACCTTATTTAAAGTTAAGAAAACATGTTGATGCTGAGACTAGATGGTTTTGCTCCCTCTGGTTCCAAGAATAAAATATTTCTATTTCCCCATAAAACACCTTAGAATCCAAGACAGTGTGCATATGGGCATGGATATGTTTTATCATCAGGCACAGATAAACTTGTGCATTTGGTCAGATCAGAGCTGATGTATGAGAGCAAACTGATCCTATTATTTATTGTGCTTCTCTGGACTTCTTCCACAGAAAGCAAAACTGGAAGATGCACCTACTGAACCCCAATCCCAGATGGGCTGTCCCTGCACAGGACCTGAGGAGGGCTAGTGTGCATTCCAGCTCCTTAGTGTCAAAGACTCAGTGGATCCCCTACTGATGCAATGTAAACATGACTTCATGTTTTCTTAACAAAGTACACTTTTTTCCCCCTCCTGCAAATGGTAAGGGCCATTTGGGTTCACAAATCCATTTCTCTCTGAAAAGGAACTTTTCCTGATAAAACTAAAGTCCATCCCATTTTCAAGTGCTTGCAGAGGAGAACTAAAGACAAACTTACTGTTTCAGGTCCTGGGTATATCTGCTCCATATTTTTGACAAGGACTTTGTATTTCTTCACAAAACCTCTTCAACATCAAAGCATATTTCATGGCTTCTGCCTAGAAAAGGCCACAGAACATGAGCTCCACAAAAGAAAGCTCTTTCCTGAGAGAAGCTGGAAGCTTTTGGTCCTGTGCAGTGGTAGTGGTGATTTCACAAAATAAATTGGCCATTTGAAAAGGGGAAACAAATTTTTTGATCAGAGGAACTGGATCATGGATGAAAAAACAAACTTTACATTGTATTGTAATGTAGAATCTTGAGGAATCTATGAATGAATGATTTTAGAGTGAAGTGCATTAAAGTTGCTTCAAAAAGGAAAACTCCAGTGTGTCTTAAAATGAACGAAGCATCTATTTTGTTAAAAGCATAATCTCTTCAGTGCCTTTCAGAATGAGCAAATTAGCTGAAACTGCCACAAATGGAGGAAAAATTTCAATGCTTTCAAAGTGTATGCCACTCCTATTCAGCAAATGCTGGCACTCTTTTTCAAAAAAAATTATTTTCACTCAGGTCTGTTGGATGCTGAGTATAAAGTTGTGCAGGAGAGAGGTGACTGTTCACCCTCCCCAGGAGCTGCCCGTGAAGATGACACCTCGGTTGTGTCTGTCCTGACTGAGGAGGAGAGCATCCAGGATTGAGCCTGCAGAGGGGACTCCCACTGTTCCCCACCGTGCTACCCTTGGACAAGCTTTTCCTCATTTGCCTGCCAGCAGAAGGGACAGATTTTAGACTGAGCTGCTGCGCAGACAGAGGTCAGAAAGGTACTCTATATCCCAGACCAGCCCAGCGGTGCCAAGCCCCTGCCATGGTCATTCCTTGCCAGCAGGACGCTGGCGCTGCGTGTCCGTGAATCAGCCCATTCAGGCTCCGTCCTGCCGGGGCAGTGCCCTCAGCCACTGATGGACGGGGCCACCGGCAAGGCCACGTTCTCCTCCTCTCCACCACACAAGGCCATTGTCCTCCCCAGATGCTAATGGACTGGGAAGCTTCCTGAGACACAAGGCCTCTCATTGTCCCTGGGAAGTGCTTTCGCTTGTCTTTCTCTTTCAGCTGGACCTGGCTGCACACCAGTTACTTCCCAGACATAATGCTGCCCTTTGTGGCTGTCTCCAACACCACTTGGGGAATGCTCTAATGGGGACAGGCCCGGAGCATGAAATGAAGGGATTGTGTTAGCTGAATTACCAGGCATTCTGGAGAAGGCCAGGGGCTCCAAGAAGGTGCCAGTCCTTTCAGAGCTTCACTGGTTACCTCCTCTCATCTCCCTTTCCCTCCAAAGCCTTACCATCTTCTTCCAACCTGCAGTTACAGTATAGAGTTTTAATCCTGTACCTAATGCACCTCCTTCATGCCTCTGAGCTTCCAAATATGTGAACTTTGTATGTCCAAACTACAGACAAACTATGATTTCTATGCAAACTGGGTAGCCTGTTAAATTGCTTTTTCCCACTCAGTGGGAGCTTCTGCTTTGATGAGGAGACAAAAGCCTCTTTCTTCCTAGTGTTTGACATTCTCACTGCTCCTGGGGCTGCCAGAATCTATCTGTCTGTCTATCAAATTGTTGTGTCCTCCCAGCAAGGAGATGGTACCACAACACACAGTGGATCTAGACAGACCCTGCTGTAATATAAGAACACGCTCTGTATACAAATAATGAATGAGGATGCTGTTCCTGGGAGCAATTCTGTTCCCTTGATAAGTGAAATGGATCCAGTGTGATTCAGGGCAAGGAAGAGCACAATCAACCATCCATCTGAAGTACTGACACACAGCACATTAACTGGCTAATTGCTTGATTCGCTCTCCTAGATGTTATCTAAAGAGAACAGCAAGGACACCAGAGAACCCTTTATTAACTGTTGTTAATAAACAACAGTTTATTAACATCACTCACAGTAATGAGTCCTGCAAGAGATTTAAAACAGTGGAAAATAATCTGGTTTTTCCTAAAACCTGACTTGATTCAACACAGCTTCATGGGTGCAAGGTATGGTCATGTGTCCAAATGCAGGTGCACTTTATGAAGGTGTTCTGCTTTTGCAAAATCCAGCAGTGACAACCCTCGTACTTTCAGTGTTGAGCTGATCACTATTTTGGGGGGAAGAAAAGGAGAAAAGGGAGGTAAAAATAGTTTAATTCCTCTGTTTTCCCCACATCCCCAGCCCAACTCCTTAAAAGGAAGCCTGAAGGAGGGAGCATGCTCTTCCAGCTGGCCTTGGGGAGTACAGGAAGCCTGGGGTGCTGTCTCCTGCTTTCGCACTGTCCAAAAAAATTCATGTTTTGAGCTTCTTGAAAGCACAGTTACAGAGTTTGGTTTTAACCTCTGCCCAAAAGCAAATGCAGTATGAAAACAGGAGAGTTGGAAAGGTCTGTAAGAGAGTAGAGTGGCAGGTACATTTGAAGTCTCCTGTGATTGCTCTTGCCCAGCATAATGCACAGGATCCTGTGTGCTGCCTCCAAACTCAACTGATGGGCACAAAGGTCCTTTTAATTACAATGGCACATATATTCTTTTATCTGATTATCCCAGAAGTGAAACACATCACACTTGAACTGTTACACAATTTTTAATTAATGTTAGAAAGACTTGGTAAAAGTCAGATGGGAGAGTGACTGAAAGTGGGCACATAGAAAATAGACATCTGGGTCTGCTTTTCTAAGCCTCATCTAGTGTGAGTTAAGTCCCAGTTTTAGTCCGGCACAGCATTAAGCTACTGAATTCAATGGGTCTGTGAAGGAATAATAGGAAGTTAGGGGTCGTGAAAGTTTAATATCCCCCTGTAAGATTAAATGGGACTATTTATTTCTTACTGTGATTTATAGTGCTCCCTTATACTGGCACTCACACATCATAGGCAAAAAAAAAAAAAAAAAAAAAAAGAAAAGGAGATTAATAACAAGAGAAGACTAAGGTAGAAAACATTTCAGTGGACTTTCAAATGCCTCCTTTATATGAAGCTGCACTATCCAAGGAGTGACTTACTGAACACAAAAAGTTGTTAACCTTATATACCCTTTTTTTTGGATTCTGTACTCTTTGAGCGTGTTGTCCAAGCTGCTTTTCCTGCCATAATAACAAGGGTGGTGAACAGCTGGAATCTCATATCTCTAACTCCTTGGACCCTGCATGATGATAGCATTTACCAGCATTTTTCTCCTTTTCCCAGAATCTGAACTGAATTTCCGTATTAGAAAGAGAGTGTACCATTGGGCAGGTCAGGACCTTTTTTGACCACTGCAACCTAATGAGCTGTTACAGGTAAACATTTGTGTTCTGAGGTGAGTCTGGACTTGAGCAATGTAGCACCACTCACAGATGAGAAGCTGTTATGGTTTTTGTCCCAGGAACACCGAGACAAAATTCACAGGCAAAATACATGTCTCTTAATATTTGTGGGAGAATTACATATGGACTATTGTACTAAAAACATAGTCAACATCTATGTAAATTGAAGTAAAATTGAAGTTGTGGTGTCAGGCCTATTAGAGATCAGGCCTGATCTTTCTTCTTCCTTCAATATACATTTATGCAGTACATGTCCATCCCCAGGGTTTCAAAATGATTTACCATTAAATTAGTATCATTATCCTCAGGAGTTAAGTGCTGTGAAATTGTGATTATTTACATTGAAATCTGATCCTCTGCAAGGTAAAATGACATGCCTGGGGTTCTTGTGAGCCAATTTCATCAACAGAAATGAGTCGCTGCAGTCCCAAACCACCTTCTTTGTCAAAATGAACATGAACTAATTTATGGGTTTTTTTGAAGCATTCAGCCCACTTGAGCTTCAGATCTTTCTTTTTGTTGTTGTTGAATTGTTCAGAATGATGGGAATTTGCAAAACATACTGTAGTAGAAAATAGAAGGGAAGGCAGTACTTTTTATGCCCACTATCAACTGAATAGGATTGTCACTTTATCCAGTACCAGGTGGTTTTTCTTTAAATTGCCAAGCATGGGACTGCTTGGTGGGCAGGTGGGAAATCCACGTGTTTTTATCTGAAGGTAGGCAGTGTATGTCTGTCTGCTCTTTGAATAATTCCTTCTCCAGAAAAGGAGGTGACAATTTTAAAGGAAATCATAACTTTCTAAAAGGAGCCACAGGGCAACTTCAACTCCCACAGAACCCAAAGAGATCAGAGGAACCGGAGAACTGTAATGGGGTTTCTGACACTTCCCACAGCAGATCTCCGTTTTGAGGTTTCTTATTCCCGCACAGGTGTTCAAGAGCCAGGTTGCTATTTACACAGCACTGCCACTGACATAACAAACCCTGCCAGACCCAGTCACACAGAAACACAACGTGCAGTTTGTCAGCCTCCTACCAGCTCGTGTTCCCAGTGGCCAGCCAGCACTGTGGCATTGCACACACAGCACCCTCATCCTCATGCCCTGAAGAGAAGACTGGAAATGATTAAAGGATTTTAAGTGGGAGCAGCTAAGGAGAAAACTGGATAAAATTCAGGGCATGGTTATCTGCAGCCACGGTGAGAATCCTTGTAATATGGACATACCTGAGGTAGCTTTAAATTACCAGCCATCTGTAACAGTGACTGTCCAGAGCTCAGCAGCAGCTTACTGTAAAATCAGAGCAGTATCTGTGTAGATGCTTCTGGTGCCTTGAAAACTAATGCTGCTATATCCAGAGCGCAGAAAGGGATCAAGTCTGAAAGAAGAAAATGTCGGGATTTGAAAGAGGAATATACAAAATGTTGAAGTGCAGGTAATATATTTCAAACAGGTTGAAGTTTAGGTGATGCTCATTCCAGAAAGGGTTATTTGGGAGCTGATTAAAGCTAAGATGCAGAGGACAGAGCACAGAAAACAATCTTGTAATGGGAGAGAGGTAGATGAAGTGACTCAGGACAACCTCCACAAGCAGCCGGAGATCACATCTAGCCAATCATTTTTTACCTTTCATTTTATATTTATTTATTATAATTATTTAAAATTTACAGTATCAAAAGCTGAGTGGAAAAAGGGCACTAAAATCTGACCCAGCCAACCATACCCAAATTGGGAAAATAGTGTCCAACCCATGAAGGAGGTTGAAACCATTGAAGCTGCTTTGGGAAAGAGAGCACGCACTCATGTGCAGCTCATAGGTAAGCTCACATACTTTGAAGTTAGCAATGCCAGGGCATGGAAAGTAAATGCCCTGAAGTTTGCTGTTGATAAATGATTGTGCTTTTGAAATGGTAATACAAATGCACTGAGTCGTGAAATGCAGCTAATATAATTAATCTTGCAATATTGTAAATCTGTTGGAGACAGATAACATGAGAATTTTGTTCTAGTGTTTCACACGACAGCAAAAACCAATAAAGTTGTGTTCAGAAAGAAGCCTGGAGCCTAAATATTTCCAGGTGACTTTGGTGATTTAAAAAAAGTCTGTTTACATAACCTTTCAGAAAAAGCGAACATTATGCATAACATTAGTTTGCTCCACCCTAGAACTGCTCCAAGAACTACCTGAAGAATAAAGATATATTCTACATAATTTTAATTTTTATAGATAACTTAAGCAATTGAATGAACATCCAAGGGCTGGCAAATTTAGAATTTGATTGGCTGGTAGATTGTGTTTTGAGACATTGTCACTAGAACATTTATAACAGCAACCGTTCTTCAGTTATGGATCTCAACATCAAAACTACCCTTTATACAAAGTGGATTTAGGGACATCTCAGTCTATTTCAGTCAATAAGTTCCCTCATTTTCTGCATTGCAAATAACTCTTCTACAACTCCTCTTGCTAACAGACAAGAGGAACATCCAGCTACCAGCAAAAAGTTTGGACAACATCCACCTTTACAGCCTTTGATAAAACTTCCTCAGATCAGAGACAAACATGCATGAAAGAAACTTAACATTGGCATCACAAAGGAAAAATCCTGGAGAAGCTTGAAAATAAGTCTGTGACTTTTTGCCTTTTATATTATGTCTAAACTTTGTTTCTAAGATGTCAGGAACTGTTGCAGCCTCGGATGAAAAAGGGATTGTGTGCTTTCTTGAATCCCATTGTAATGGACTGATTGAAGTTGTTCTTCTCAGTTGCATGGATGAGCATTGACTTCTGGAAGTTTCCATGTCTGGTAGAAATAAAGCAGACCTTTTGTTCTTGAAACAGGGGGTCTTGTGTATCCAGGTTGGGTAACATCTTCAAATAGTGATATAACCCTTAAGTAGAAAATTCTCCTATCCTATTTCCTCCTGTTTAGTCTCATGAGGTCTTGGGTCTCAGCTCAAGTAAATCATAATACTTGTAGTACTTATTGCTACAAGTAATACAGACCTGGACCGGGTGATTTCTAAAACCTGGTGACTCACATTCTTTGAGAAACAGGTGTCTTGGGCCTATTACCACTGCCAAACAAAGTCTTTTCTAGTTTAACCCACCACGTCTTCTCAGCATGAAGATGTTCCTGAAGCAGCATGAAAGTGGCTGGACATTGCCCTCCCTACCCTGACTATATGCATAGAAAAAGGACTGTGAGCAGAAGCAAGAAACAGAACAGGACTTCAGTCTGGATCTGTGCCACTTCAGGTTTTGGCTCTTGTTTTCACTTTCTTTTTGTCTGGTAAAATCTGAGCAGCCTCATTTTGGGATGGACAACAGAACGCAGAGTACTGCCAAAAGAAGTTTCTTTGCCAAATCCAACCTGTTATCTTCATGCCTTGCTGGAATGAATACTTTTCTTAGCACCGTGGCTGGTACTCAGACGGAGAGAGAGGGCAGGTAATTCATTTGGAGAATTCACCATGCAATCATTCTACCACTCTGCAAGAGTAGCACTGTTTAGTGTCTCTATTTCTCTCTTTTTTTTTTTTCTTTTTTCCTCTCTCTCTTTTATTTTTAACTGTGTTCTTTCATTGGATACACTTCTAAGTACTTTTTGGAGACTATGAACGGATGCAAGGATGGACATGCCTGGATCTATGGAGGTTAAAAGGGCGTCAGTGATTCATTTGTAAGCAGTAGATCCCATGCACTTAAATACCTACAAATTTCAGGAAGAAAGAGATCTACTAGCTTAGGGGGGAAAAGCACTGCTTTAGCTTTTCATTAAATATAGGTCTCCAAGCATTCAATGAGAAATTCAAAGCTAATCATAACTATAATTAACATTTCTCAGCACTGACTGGCATCTTTACTCCGAGGGATGGCATCAGTCCTCCCAGAACTGAGAACACCCATGGGACATTCCCACAGTAGGCAAATTAATTAGCCTGGGAGATTCTCAAAGCTCCAAGGAAAGGTAGTAGCACCAATTTTCTGCCTCTGTGAACCTGCCTTGGTTCCCTTTACTTGTGCTCCCTCTTGCTGTCCCCTCTCTGGTAGGCTGGTGGTCAAGCCCAGCTCTTCAGCTGGCTTCTCTGGGATTTCTTTGGTTTTCAGTTACACTTCTTCCTGGGAGTAAAGCAGGGAAGTTAAGAAACTTGGATACTTGGAAGCATTCAGACCTAGCTTTGTTCCATCTCCACTTCCTGACCACCTTCACAAGGACCTGGAATCCAATTTCCAAGTCCCTTATCTCCATGATTTGACTGTAGGAGCCACTGCCTCTCCCATCACTTCATCCTGCTCTCTGACCTACACAACTGCTCACCAATTTGGTTTTCCTCCTAAGAGTCTCTTACAGGTCCAGAGGCAGTTCTGTGTCTAAAAGCTTTTTGGACCCCCAAGGAAAGGATCTCCATGACCTCCTTTCTAGCTATCACCATATTTCCAAGCTGCCTTCCTCCCAGGTGCTGAACTTCCCTTGTAAAGCAGGGCAGCACTAACAGAGCAGAGCATTTGTTCCCCATACCCTCGAGGGAGCAGACAACACTTCAAAAAAGGTTATGTAGTTAACCAGACTGGAGTTCATACAGAAAGCAAAGAAAGAGTGAAAATCTCTTTCTCCTGCAATCATAATGTCATCTTTTATTCTGGCTACATCCTGGGTTTTCTTGAGCATGAACAGCCACCAGCAGAAGTGTTATCCATGTTATTAGGACCAGCAACACCAGGAATGTCTCAGCATGTTTTGTTGTTGATCTTGCTTGTATCACACAAAAAGCACACTTTTTGTTGTCATTTTTCTCCCCTTGCAATCTTATGTCTTCAAGGAAGAAAATCAAGCCTGAACAGTGAAAGTTCCAGGACAAACATTTTGTTGAGCAGTTCCCTTTTGATGTAAGCAACTGATACTTAGAGAAGCAGCATTAATCAGAATTGTTAAGAGAAATAAACCCCACAACCCTCATTCAAGCCCCAGTTCTTTACTCATGCTGAATTTCACCATTCTCTATAAACAGTCTCACAACAACAAGTTACGCTCCTCTGTTTCCTGTGGTGCTCAGTAACACAGGACATGGGCATTTGTGGGCAATTCAGGGCAGCTGGGGGGTACAACTCACCACCAGCCAAACTTGGGAAAAGCTAAGGTAAAATGAGATTGCTTTGGGTCAACCCCTTCCTCTCAAAACCTCTGTGTTCTCTGGGGTCAATTCTCACCATAGTGCCTGTGCCTCCCTCTGAATATTGTGTCATAACTACCTTCGGAAGGATCCAGCCTGCACAAACCTTCTACTAACAACTGCTGAAAGAGTATGAGAAGCTCTCCATTCCCATCTTGCCTGCATGGCTGTGAAATGGTGGCACAGCTTCTCGTCTGATGCTGAAGCATTTTGAATCCTTCTCAGGTAGCAGCTGAGACACAGCTCACCCCAGAAACAGCTGAATACTCAGCAGGTCACCTTTGCTTTTCACCTCAGCAGCCTCCAAAGAAGAGCTTGCAGCATCAGTGCTTTCTTTGATGTACAGATTTTGGACGGTGGCTGTTGAGCTCAGCAAACATTTGTTCTTTAACTTCCTTTCTCTAAGTTTTGTACGTGGTGCAAAGGTGGTTCCTCAGATACAAAAACTGATGAACTGAGATCTCTAAAAGAGAGATTACACCTGCCAGCTTTTTGGATTCAACTTGCATTTGTGACTTAAAAATTAATCCGGATAAAACAAGGGAAGCTGACACTTCATGTGTGAAGCCCTGACTTCAGGTCACTCCTTTGCTTTTGTGATAAGAAACCAACCTGCAGGGCCTCAGTGTGAGCTGCAATTTAGGAGTACGGCAGCAAAATAGTTTTGTAGAAAAAGAGCTTGTTCGTCTTTCTAAGAATTGTTGGAACAATTTCTCCTTCTGTTATGAATGCTGACAGGGAACTTCTCTTAACCTGCCACTCAGTCAAAAACTGTAGCTGCAAGATGTGGTTATTCATCTTCATTGGAAAGTTAAGAACATTGAGGGAAAGTGTTCCCCTAAAAGCATCCCCAGGAGCAGACTCTACAAATGAATTTTCAGTGCATGACAGCAGTAATTGTTTCACTGGAAGTTTATTGGAGGAAAAAAAAAAAGAAAAAACTCAGACCTCATTATGAATCTGGTCTGCATTGAGAGCAATCATGTTAAAAGTAGAAGCTGCAGTTTAATATATGCAGAAGATGGGACTTTATTCCACACTCGAAAAAAAGGAATGTGCTGCTAATGAAAGAATATAAAAAGAGCTAAAAAGGGGTACAATGGGGCACTTTTTACATAGGTACCTCATCTCTATTGAACTTCCCTGTTAAGAGAAGTACTCTCCTTCATTTAGTGCTCTGGCCTGCGAGTGCTTCAGAGCGGTGCATTCTCTTGGCACTTTAATGACAGAGAAAAAGTGAGGAGCCAGCCTGGTTGAAGGCAGCAATTTCCCTTTTTTGGCAAAGCTGCTTGGCAGGGGATGCCCAAGAAACAACGTGTGGAGGATACCTCACAACTATTTCAGTCTAAACCAAATTCTCCATTAAGATCTGGAACATCTGAGGAAAACTGATGCATTACTAATGAGATCATTTAGACTGTGGGGTGTGATCCTGGAGTGAGGAGCACCAGGCTTCCCTTTCCCTGGGGGAATCTGGAGCATTTAGGGCCAACAACAAGGGCCATGGCACAGAGTCCATCAGTTCTGTAGCTTCAGCACAGAAGAAGGAAAGAAAGACACTGTATTGGCTGCTTTGCCATAAATCTGCAAACGTGCCCTGAGGCTCCAGGACTGCCCTCCCAAACACTCCAACATCCTCTCCCCTGGATATCCAAGATATGTGGAAAGGCTGAGAAGTTGCACATGCTTACAGGATACCCAGAGTTACTAGGGGTTAGGCAAAATACCCAAGGGCATCTCAAATAGCACCGCACACAAAAATATGTCTATCTGATGGAAAATGGTACAAATTAAATAGTAACAATCAACACTTTCAATTGCAGTGATCAGCATACCCACCAAAAGGTCTTTAGATGGTGCAGTAAGAGATTCACATATTTCTAAAATAATTGTTAAGTTTATTACTTATCAGGTAAGAAGCAGGTGAGATCTGAGGAGTTGATTAGATTTCTAAGTCTGGATCCAAAAATGTATGTTTGGACTCTGGTTTGCACCCAGGTAATGGCTGCCTTAATCATCACAACACCAAATACATCCCTGGTCCCCAAGCTGCAGAACAGAATGCATCCTGATCCCATCATTTCGTGTATGCCATAGGATATGTCGTGGCTGGATGCTGTGATCCTCTAAAAGAGATGTTATCCATGCTCATGGCAAGAATCAGTGCCAACCTCCAAAATATTATGATCTGAAAAATCATGATGTATTACGAAAATACCTATGGTCTAGAAAGAAAAGCAGATAACTTTAGGAGAGTGATGAACAGACAGTAGATGAAACACAGAGAAACTAAAGTGCCAGGGCTCATCCAAAAACAACGGTAGGGTGGGAAATAGACTTTGACAGTCTCTTTAGAAATGGACCAAGAATTGAATTTTAAATTTTGAAAGTTGTGGAATCATTTTATTTAAGGAATAATTTAACCATTCATCCTGAGCCAATAAATATTGAATTTCAGTGTTGATAATTTAAAGGAAAATAGGAAAATAAATAAGTCATGTACCAAAATTTTGAAATATTTCATGTAAAAGTGTTGGAAAGAAACTACTGATTTAAATGGATTTCAGGATTCTTGGGGTTTTTATCTAATCAAAAACAGCTGTGGGAAAGTAAAGTGAATTTGTTTTTTGTGTCTGTGCCATGAAATCTGCATTCTCTGGTTTGTCTTGAAATTCTAAGAGTGGAAAATTAATTTCATTTTATAAGACCACCTTAGAAAATAAAGACTGCTGACTTGTAAAGGCCAAAATTATATTTTAAGATATATACATAAACAGCTTCAGCTGCTTTTTTTGCTGTGTTTGCTGGCAAAGCTTTTATTGCTTTAGATTCTTTTTCTAAAAAAAACCCTTTCCAACTGAAGATTAGTTAGATTCAAACTATGTCAGAAGATGAGGTATTTCAGCTGGTAGAGAACACAAGGCAGAAAATGATTATAATTTTTAACGCAAGAATAGAAAAGCAAGGCTTTCAAGTTAAGAGAAAAGTCTGCCTGCTGCAAGCAAATCTTTTTAGAAATAATTGCCTATGATTAGTGTTTTAAAATCTGCAAAAACGCTGTCTTGCTATTGAGCAGAGACAATGCTGAGTTGAAAGAGAAATGTGTAAAGGGAAGAAGAGGAATTGAATCATTTTATTTCTATACTTACAACTGGACACATTGAAGCTCTGTGTGTCTCTTGCAGAGTGCTGCCAGCCAGAGAGCTTCGCCTGCTGCGAAGGCATCTATGGCACCAGCAGAACGCTCGCCAGAGCCTGGAGCTGCTGGCCTGATTTTTGTCAGGGAAGCTGTGGGTGACTGTGTGAATCTCCTCTTCACCTGCCTCAGTGAGCCAGAAGTGCTAATTGCAGCGTCAGGGTCCAGGGAACCCAATTACATTACAATCCCTGCCCCATTTGCAGGATGTGTGTCCAGTGGGCACTGGGGCTTACGGGGGGCACTGGGCCCCTGACAGATACCAGGGCTGGCACCCCAGCCCAGTAACCTGCCTTGGACCTTGGCCAGTAGCAGACATTTAGGGAACTGGTGCATCAAACAAGTTAAAAGGTTTCATTTCCTGAGAACCTTTTTCAGTTTCTGGCCATCCTCAGTTTCAAGATTTTCTGAACAGGAATTTGCCTCAAGACTATGATGATTTAATGATGAACTGAACTCCAGGAGTATTTATCACACTCTGGAAATATTCCTTCTGTGGATTTTCCCACTGCTAAAACACTCGGAACACTTTGCTCCATCTTAAGCACATTTTACACCATCACTTCAGCACTGCCTTCACCTGGTGTTCACCACAGACTGGTACCACAGGCTTGTCCAGAGTTTTCAGTTATCCCTGTGGCTTAAACTGATGGGTTAAGGCTGTCCCACTCTTTTCCATTGAGTGATAACCCACATTATTCACTCACTATCAGATTAGTGTGTCTGAAAAAATGACAGGCTGTTGGAATCCTGCAGAGTTATTTAGTAGCATTTGGATTACCCCATGAATTTTAGGAGTACAGCTTGAGGCTGGATCTAGCCAGGCTATGTCATGAAGAAAAGGCAGCCTGATTCCACATGTCTGAGTGCACAGGCCACACCCGGCAGTGCTAATGAGCATCTACAGTCCCTATAACCCAGCTGGTGCATGGATTCCTCACAAACCCCCTGAGCAGTTATTCTTTCTTATTATGCTAACACAGAGAAGAAGCTGTTTACAATGTGGGAAGAGATCAAGAGAAAAAATGATCCACAGCCAGTCTGTTGAGCCCATAAATGCATCCAAAGAGCAAAGCAGTGGAACAAAGTGATGGCTGTAACACCTACAGTGTGGCTGGGCCTGTGCAATCCCCTTCCATCAGAGTAGGTATTGATTAAACACATGGCAGGAAACACAGAACAAGATTTTGACAAGTGAGGTAGTACTTCTGCTGTCAACGGTTGAAAAACAATTTATTCTGTCCCAAATAGATAGGAAATCTGTAGTTAACAGTGAAAATTGAATTATTTCCTGTATCTCTAATGGACATGAATGCATGAGTATAAAATTTCATTGTTTATTTATGCTTTTTTTATATACAAAATAAAAGACTGTTTAGTAACCCCTTTTCCCTCCTCTGGATAGAGAGCTGTCCAGTTGATTAGCTGAGATTTATTCACTTCACCCATGTGTTTTATCATTATTTTTAGTTCAAAATCAAAGCTGGGATTTTTAATTGTACCAAAGGACTGCTGGAATACATCCAGCCAGGGTCACATCTCCTCAATATTCCTGCCATCAGATCTGCTGGTCAAGTCACCACAATATCCCTGCCAGCAGATCTTCTGACAAAACTGAGAGAAAAACTGCATTCCCAAGTCCTGAAATACTGAACTGACCTCCAAACCTCCAAATTTAATTGTAGAAATAATCAAATGGTTGTCTGGGGCTCAGAGACACTTTCACCCGCCACTTAGCCTTTGGGTAGGTAGCAAAAGCAAGCAAAATGAGGAACAGGTTTCCCAGCATCTTTCCTAAAAGCAGCTTTAGGGACTGCAAGATTCCTCTCCTGAGATGAACACAACTTTCCTAGCCTGAGCTCCTGATATAAGGTATTTTGAAGTAATCAGCATCAGTCAGGCAGGAGAACAGTTTCGAAAGCTTTAAGCCTGAAAGAGATGCTATCAGGCCCAAGCCAAGCAGGAGAATGTGGTGGGATGGGGAGTACTGTACTACACTACATAATCCCCGTGAACGCTGGCACTCACACTGCACTTCTCCGAGCAAAGGAGGAGCCCTTACACCTTTACAACAGTTCCTCTGTTTGGTCCCTACTGCTTTCCTGGTGCTCAGGATACTGGAGGGAAATCTATGAGCTGCAAAAGAAATAAAACAAGAAGTGGTGTTGTCTTTTCAGTAAAAGGCATCAGGATCACTAAAAGCAGGTGTGGGTGGTGAGACTATTTTTTTTTCCCCACAGCCATATCATGACTTTTTTTGGGGGGTGGGGGAGGTGAGACTGAAAGCTGCTGAAAAAAGAAAGAAAGAAACCAAAAAAGAAAAAACCAAACCCAAACAAACAGAAAACAAAAACATACAAACACAAAAACCCACCCCCCCAAAACAACAAAAAAGACACAAAACAAACAAACACAAAACAAAAACAAAAATGCAAAAAAAAAAAATTCTGACCAAGACAGGAATATCTTCTTTTTAATCTTCTCAGAGACAAGGCTTTCTTTGCAAACCAGGTGGCTGTTGGTTCTGCCTTTCAGCAATTTGCAAAACCCCTTTTAGCATCATTGTATGGTATCTGCACAAGCCATTTGAGAGGCTGGGATTTTTAAGAGTCTGCAGAGTCATCTGTTTTCCCAGAACTGCTCTTGCAGCAGAGACAATTTGAGGGAAGACCATTTATTAAAAAGAAATTGAAATGGCTGACCAATGGGTTTTCTTGGGAAAGGAAGAGCTTTGAAAGCTTAGGTAGGATTTGTAGCTGGGGAAAAAATCCTCACTGTGAGCAGACAGGCCTCTGCAAGTCCTGCCAGAGCAAAGCAATGGGAAGAAATGAGATTTTGCAAACTCTCAACAGTAGGGTCTTCTCTGTTACCTGGATGTTTTTCCTGTGTTTTGTTTGGGAGTTGAATAAGGCATATTTACTCAACAAGCCCAGATGGAGCACCACATATTTAAAACCTTCCCCTCCACTGCCTCCTCCTTTTTTTTTTTAACCAAAGTGGATTTCCCATTTTCACGTGACCTGTTCTTTGAAGCACGGCCATTGAAAGCACGGCCCTGAGGGGCTGTGGACACCAGAAGAGATGTGGCAGGTTTGCTGTGACCAGGAATGCTGCATTCTCTCCTGAGCTCATACTGTAGCAAACCCAACAGTGAAGGGAGGAGAGGGGCCACCATTTTGGACCATCCTGTCCCTTGTAGTGCCTCTCTACGGTTGTGAAGAAACCCACAAAAAAAAAAAAGCTGGAAAAACAGTTACTTTGAAGATAATCCTTAAATCTCTAAATACAGAAAACATCAGAACAAAGGAGCCAGAATTGATTATATTTAAAACTCATCCGTTTAAGTTATAGCTGCTGATTTTGATGGGACATGACTCATTTTTTTTTTTTAATATTTTGCATCAGTGGTGTCATAAACTCACTTTCAAAGAAAAAACGTGAAAAATATCAGAAGCACAAAGACAAGCCACAGCTGAAATTTAACCAAGAAATCTCTCTTCATCAGGCCTGCATTATTTTAGATCCACAATATTTCTGAATGGCTGAAAAGAACAAAATAACAATAGATAAATTATCCTAAAAGCATTCTAAAATGTCAACACTCACCAGTGAAGAAACTAAATTCAATCTAGTAATATAATCTGAACTAGAAATGCAGGTTAATGACCTTCCACATCACTGTCTAATGGGGCACACATCTTACAAGAATAAATGGATTGTGGAACCTAACTACTCATAGTGGAATTTTATAAATAAATTATTATAACACTAATTGGGACTAAATTACCATGTTTTAAAGTCATCTAGTAATTAAACTTCCTAGTGGCACAGTACCGAGGTCTTTTAAGCTGCGGAAAAATATTTTCTCTGATTATGGTACTGACAAAACGTTACTGACATAATTTCTCCCTAACTGTTTTGATCCCCAAAACAAATTCCCTCCAAATCCATTACCTTATATTGAAAATATCTAGAAGATTAAAGAAAGAGATTGAATGTGAGCCCTTTAAGTCTTCATAGGGAGATGAATTACCCTGCTTTTAATACAATGTTAAGATATCTATTATGACATCCTTCTGTCAAACACTTACCCTGTGTGGAATTTAAAATATGAAATTTGGTCCTATTTCTTGTGTAGCGCTAGCGCAGCACAGCTGGTGGCGTGGGAGAGTCGGGGACGCAGTGGGCAGGTGCAGTGCAGATGTTGGGGTTCTGATGCCCTGCTCCACTCTTCCTTCACACCCTTAGGTCCTGGCTGGCTCCATTTTCCAACATAATTCAAGAGAGCTCACATCCAACTACGGTGTTTTGCACAGGAGTGACTGTGAGGTCCAGCTTTAGTGTCTATTATTACAGATTCAGTCAGTTTGGTTACTGAGGTGAGATCTGCTTGCTGTTTTGTCCTTTAGAGGCCACATAAACAGGGCCTCCATGCAAAGGAAGACATACAGCTCAGCCTGTGGTCTGCTGCTTTCTATCAATACAGAATTTACTGTTTAATCAATAGGAAAGGATTCGGGTTTCATTAAATGAAGCATTAGCAAAACTTGAGACACAACAAAATCTTACTACGTGTAACACCCTGATTATCCCCAGATAATGCCCCCCAGCAGGGGCACAGAGGAGTTTTCTTCTCACCGGGGCAGGCCTCACAGCCCTCATTTAGGAAACTTAAGGGTTTTCCACAGAGTTGTCTTTTCCATGCCGGAGCCTCTGCAGCAGCTGTCCACACAGCAGCGTGCTCCATACTCTTCCCCCTCTGTCGATGGAGGCAAACATAAAAAGCCCAGAGAAAGCACCAGAGTTATTAAAAATCTTTTACTCCCAAATACAGCATTCAGAGGCAAAGGAAACACTCAGCTTTCTGAGCCAGCATCCTGTACAAAGGGAAGAGTTCAGGAGGAGGGTATCCTTCACTCCCAAGGGGCCTAGATGGGATCATGGCTTCATCTGGGGACTGCAGAGAGGCAAAGCAAAGGCTGGGAGATTGGTGATGGTTTGCAGGTGCAGATGTGAGCCCAAAGGAGCAATTAATACACCTCCACAAAAAGCTGCCATCAAACTATTTTTCTTCCTATTAAGAAGGGCAAACTTCATTATTTTCTCCTAAAGTCCCTTCTGAATTTAGGGCAATAAATCTGTTGTTCCTGGGTTTTTTGAGATCTGAGTTTCTTCCAGGACTGCATTTATCTCAGTGGCAGCTCCCTCACTTCCCACAGCAGTGCAGTGTGCTGAGCTCGCTCCCCTCCTGAGTTTACATCCTTTGCACCTAACTTCAGGATAGCTGAGCTGACAGCAGACTCACCAGTAACAGCAATGAGATGCAGTCCTTAAAACCCACAGTGAAGATATTCCAGCTCTTTGGTTCTGCAGGTCAACCAATGTGTTTAACCTGAATTGCCCAGTAGCTAGCCTTAAACAAGCTTTTCTTTATTTATTTCACTGCCGTATTTTCTCTCCCCTCAGTATCTAAGTCTTTAAACAACTGGGAATAGATCAGAAGAGCATCAAACACCACGAAGATTTATTTTATCGGTTTTTTTCTCGCGTGTTTAGTACCCTGTGAAGGTGCGAGCCTGATAAATGTCAAAGGGTTTATGCAGCAAAAGCATCCAGAAGCTTGGAGTCTTATCTGGGTTTCTATAGTATGCAAAATTGGATTGCCAGTCTCAGGAGAGTAATCTCATACGGGATTTTCTAATCCTTCTGTTGGCAACGCCAGCCTGCAAATGAATAGGAGTGGGAAGCAGTTCACCCAAAACTATTTAAATCCTGGAAGCTTCAGTCTGTACCAGCGTGGCTATCTCTGAGAACTCCTGCCGGAGCCACAAAGCACTTCATGCACAGAGATGACTGCTTCACAACACAATTACCGCTGGTTTGTTGCCCACCTCCACACAGGTGTGTCTGCATTCCTACTGGTGCATAACGGGTTTCTTGGAACAGGGTACTGGGAAGGATGCTTTGTGTTGCTCAGAAAGCTTTTCCAGAAGCAAATTGCTCTGCTGGATACCGGCTTGGCTCTAATTCTGGCCCCATATTTATTCACACCCATTTATACTGAAAATGTGACATTTTCCTTGAGCTGAAATAACACCTTTCCTCTGGCAGTGAATAAGCAGAAGTTTTGCAGAGATTCTCCAAGGCATCCATTTATTAATCATTAGCTATTTGGTGTTAAGTGATTAAAAAATTCCTCCCCCCTTGCCAGGATATAATTCAACTCTTTTGAAAAAATTAACAAATTGTTATCTCCAAAAGGTGAGATGACTGCTTCACGAGGCTATTTTTTTTCTACACTATGCTAATCACTGCCTTTCAGCCACAGACAGGCAGAACCACCTTGGATGTCTAAGCAGTACTGCAGCATCAGGCCCCAAATAATGCAAGGAAAAGCATCCACAAGATCATCTTAATTTTTCCTACATAGCTCCCTGTTCAGTGGAAACTGTCAAGCCCCTTCTCTCCTCCTCCCACCAGGGACAAATAGCTTGCAGATCAATAGTCATTCCAGACACTGTAGTTTTAGTTAACAACCTATTTTATTAAATTTGGGAATATAGCATTGGACTGGTGCTGCTTATTTTTTTTTAATAAATTACGGAAGCATTTTCTTTTTGGCTTGTGTTTTCAAATTAAAATGGAAAGTGCTCTTTTTTTTTCTCTCAGAGGTAAAATACAAGCCTTCACATTATAGCTTCTGCTTCTGTCAAGCTGAGTGAGTCAGCAGAGAAGTGGTGAAGAGAGCCCTCCCAGACCTACCAGAGAGGGACTGGAGACTCAGGGGGCAGGGAGAGCTTTCTCTAAAACCCTACAGCTCTGCGGTTTGAATTTGAATCTGAAACCATTCAGGGCTAAATTTCAATAAATTGCAGGAAATTAGAGATTCTACAAGAACAACTCACAGAAAACCAAAGAGGAAAATTTAAGTCTCAAAAGGTAAGGCACTGTGTCATAAATGAAGACACCTTCCCATAAGCCTACTTGGCACAGAATTTGTGTTTTAGTCTTTGTCTTCACAAGGTCCTCTACGTGACAAAGCCGTGGTGTCATACACAGCATTGCTGTAAAGCCACAGTTAGGATGATCAGCGGGGGGAGACTGTTAACTGATATCTCTCTCTCAGCCTCTTCAATCTCCTGTTCTTCCTACCATAAGGAGGCATCAGGTGGCTGAGTAATTCAGGTAGCTGGATATTCAGGTACTTGGATTTTCCCAAACAGCATTAAAACTTCTGTCAGCACTCACTGAAATGAGCTCCCTTAAGATGTGTTTGCTCATAAGCATTGCACAGCATCTTTTGTGTAATCATGACTATTTTTCTCAGAAGAATGAAGCAAAATTTTAGCACTATCAGAGGTAGTTCCCAAAGATGAAATAAGGCAGCTTTCACACTACTGAATTCATGCTCCATGCCCAGATTGGTACATTGGATTAATGGGGCTTCAACAGAATGTCAGTGTTTTACTTGACTGGAGGTTCATAACTTCTTACGCTGAGTTTCAGGGTCTGTTCTTCAACTCACTGCAATTATAATTGGCAGGGGGAACTGCTTTACAGATGACCCTCCTCCCCAAGTGACATTCCCACAAATAGCACTGAGCTCAGTGTAGTTTGCAGCACTTAGGCAGAGCTCTGGACTGTATCACAAAATCTCCTTTAATAGGTTCGCCTCAGTAGATGTAAAGTCCTATTGAATCTTAAATGAAAGATCATTTGAAAGGTCTACAGACATTTCACTGATTGCCTGTCACTGAAAGGCAGCAAGTAAAATATTTGAGTGAAAGGGCCCCTTCGAGTCCCAAATCTGTAAATCTGCCAGTCTACACAGACCCTGTGTATTTAAAATTGGGGTAGATTAAAGAATTCATTTCTCTTAAAAAGATGCTGTGCATGCTACGCATCCTCTGCCATGCTGCCAGTGCCTTGTGCTTTTTCGTGACAGAATCTATTCATTTAATCTGCTCCCTTCTGATTTCGAGCTTGATAACATATGGCAAGTCATCAAACAGAAATTATCACTAATAGATAACTGACAATCAATTTCCATTATGCCCAACAAGATGTGACTGAGCCTTTTTTTTTCACGAAACATATTGATTCGCAGAGCTGATTTCCCTGTCATTTCAAACATCTCCATGGGATATTTCTATTGAGCTCACTGAATGCATTTGCTGCAATGAAGCAGATGCTTATTTTCTCTCTGGCCTAAAGATTATTTATTTTGTCTTTGAGTTAATCTGAAGGCCATATATCAAAAAACCCTATCTGTTATATAAGAAAAAGTCAAACCTCAAAGGATAAACAGAGGAGGATGACACAGATTTAGTATTGAAATTGTTTAAGGTGACATCATTTCACAGCTTTTCATCCAAGCTGCAAGACATTTCTATGGGACATGAGGTTATTTGCTTGCTGGACTATGGTCAGGACAAAACGTGGCCACAGCTCCATGGGTTGCGGATGTTTTTCAGCCTGGTACAAGTGTGATCCAGAGGGGCTGGGAAGATCCTGCCAACAAGATGTCCTCTGCAGTGGGAGTGAGTCCACACAAAATGTCCATTGGAGTTGAGAGCTGGCACAAAGGTAATGATGTGCAAAGTACGGGAACAGCTTCCTGACTAGGACTGGCTCTTGCCCTGCTTCTCGGGAGGACAGCTGATGCTGAAATCAGGGAAAACAGTCATAATGTCCCTAAGTACTCATGGGAAGGAAAAAATAAAATAACCTGTCCATAGGGAGCATTTGGGACAGAAAACCACGGCGGGTGTCCACCTTGTCTCACCAGGACAGCGTTCCGTATATCTGGGGGTTGGACACAAAACGAGGTAACAAGAGCTGCCATTATTGCCTGTGCTACCAGGACATTGATGCATTTGCTGCTGGAGTTACCTAGGAGAGTAGATAGCCCAGCCTTTACCAGATGTTTAAACAATCCAAGGGCTGCTGCCATGGTATCAGGGTGACACATCTGCTCTACTTAGGTGGGTGGGTCAGGGCACAAGTGAGGGCCACGCTAGTGAGACCTATGCAAAGTCGACTTTGTGAAAAGTGTAAGGTTTTGACCAGCAAATCCCACAGTAAATGACATAGAAGGTGAGAAGTGGGGGGAAAATAACCCTTCCAGGCTCTCAGCAGAGGAGAATTTCACCATTAAAAAAAATGGATTAGATCATTCTCTCCAAGTAAACCTTACCTGTGTGTTTCTAAAGGGAGTAACACTATCTCTGTCCCTTCTGAAACCTGCTAACAGCATTTGACTCAGTGACTCTCTTAAGGAAGGGAATTTCACAGCTTGAGTAATTTTAATTTTTTGAAACCTGAAAGTCATTAATTTAATCAAATGAACCATTATTCTTTAGTTCAGGGACTTAAAAAGAAGACTGATCCGTTTTTCACCCTGTCCATCAACCTTGCAAAGGAAATTACTGTAGAATTTCAATTAGAGTCAGACACACTGCTTGGGACTTTTTAGAGTGATACTAGGGGAAATCACAGCAAATGTCCAATGTGGGGATATACTAGTTGAACTGGGGGGCAGATCCATCACTGCAGCTGGTGGAAGCCTGCATGGTTATGCCTGTGGATTGTGCTTCTTTGACTTCCACCACATCCTTTTTGTCTACCTGCCCAAGATTCTTCAGGGAAATCCCTCACAACAATAAAGTTATTCCAAAATGCACACATCTTTCCAAAGACTGAAATGCCTGAGCACCACGCCCAAGAACAGAGTGGGAGACTACATTATAAGCCAATTAAAAAGGGAACTGAAGGAGTGGGTAGTAGATGAAAGTATGTTGGATGAGTATGGTGTAGTCTGGCAGTGTGCAGCAGATCTCTGCTCTCAGGAGCACCAGGATCTTATATTCTGTATCTCTTTACCTAAACATCCAGTTTAGGTGTCCAACAGGTAATTTATCATGTACTTCCTGAGTTATATTGGAAAATATCTTTATCCTGTGTGTACCCAACAAAGACTGAAAAAGCTTTCAGGACGAAATCGTACCAGATACAAAACACACCTCTGATAAAAGTTCAAGACCCAGAAATGTCAAGAATATATCTTCAGTGCTAGTTCTCAGGCAGCTGTAAAAGAAGATGTGAAATAGTTCAAAGAAAGAAATTAAATGCTCTATTTCACTTCTGTAAGTGGGTTGGGTTTATATGTGTACATATGTATGGATGTGTAAATATATCCAGCATTGCAAAACCTACAAGTGTTTCAAGGGGAAAGATTGTGTGGAAAAAAAATGGAAATGGAGTGACTAGGAAGGACAGTAAGAGAGCTGAAGAGAGCTGAAGTATTAAATGGAGACTTCATAAACATCCTTACACTGGGATGCACTGAAAATATTGCACCTAAAGTAATGCTGGCTGTGTCTCTTCTACTGTAAATAGATCTATGATGAGTAAGGTAGGTGTTTAGTTTAAAAAGTAATGCCAAACAGTAAAGTCATGAGGAGGAGCGTGTGAATTAACTTAAAGTAATAAATGTGTTATTAGGCGAAAAAAAATCCTTGCACTCTTGTGCACATGCATAAGAATGATGGGAAAGCAAAATAAGAGGACAGATTTAAAATAGCAGAGGCTGAGACTAAGGGTTTGATGGATCCCTCTTTGGGTCCTTGTTCCCACATATGATTTGGAGTGATTAAATTCCTTGAAAGGCAATATTAGGTTCCAATTCTTTGCTCTTTACCAGGAGCCCAGCATGAGATACAAGGTACAAGATAGGCCTGAAACCAATTTCTGCAGGAGGTGTAAAATCCTGTGAGTAAGAACGAGGTGGAGATGGAAGATGTGCTCCAAGTGGAAACAACTTCAGACCTTTTTTTCATTAATTTTCTCTCATACACTTTGAAAGGTTAACAAAGACACTTTTGATAGTCCATAGATGAGTGTCCTAGGGGGAACTGGATAAGGATTTGTCCCTGATGATACACAAAGACACATTAGTATTTCTACAGTGCTGGCAAGCTTTGAGTACAGGACTGGGCACTTCTTTTCATTGAAAAAGGTTCTCACCACCCTAAAAATCTACTTGGTTTGCACATTCAAAAGAAAACACATCTTTAAGTGTGAAACCAGACAGTGGCAAGCGGTTTCCTCTGGTTTAAACAGAATGTTCATTTCAATTAGCTCTTCCTACCTCTAACAAATAATTCACATTAATAACAGTGCAGTTATAATCTCTTTTATCATATGCATATGTACAGGAGGCTACTGCTCATGGTACTCTTTGGGCCCAAATGATCCATTTTGGTTGGGAGAACTTTATTTTCTTTTTGCTTTGTACTGGTTTGGGAATTACTGTGGGACAAAATTGTGGGAGGCCCACAAATTCCAGTGGAGGTGCCCTGGAAAAGATTAAATCTGTCCCCAGTTCCAATTCACCTTCCCAGGAGACAGAGTTTGCTGGCACATTGGCAGTGGCCCAAGAGAACCTGGACACCTGGTTGCCTCACAAACAAGCCCAGGAAGTAGCAAGGAATTAGATCTGGTTTGGAGTTATGATTTGCTAGATCTGACTTGAAAGCTGTATGCGGTTTCCCCGATAAGTGGTGGCGTCAGCTGCAGTTCCAGAACCGTGGTTAGGCTGTGATTTGTGCATTAAAAAAGGAGCAGATGTACTTTGTTTTATAATATTTAACCAGAGATTGAACACAGTCCTCTGAGGCCAAGAGCGTATTGATTCTGGTAAGCTTTTCACTGTCTTGTTTTGAAATTTTTCCAAGAGTCAGACTCCTGGGAGAAGAGACAGATCCAGAATCCCAGCAAGCATCTCCCCTGCAGATCTCCAACCATGTACACAGCTACTTTATTCTGCTGCATTTTTAACAGAAACAACCAAGGGGTTATTCTTGTCACTGTGATTGAGTTACCTGAAGGAAAGGCAGCAGGTACCTCCCATGTTCATTAGCACTGCCCTCACAGTTCAGTACTGGGCACTGGCTATGTGTTAGTCTAACATACACAGACCTCCTCGTTCACTTGATTTGGGCTGTCTTTATCTTAAATAAAATCTTGAGATTTTATTTAATTTATCAAGATTTATCAAGACTTAATTTTGTCTGTTATATGACAGTCTTTTTCACTGCAGTGGTTTTATTTTACAGGAAATTAATTGGACCACTCATGTGAGTGGGTTATTTTTAAATCACAACTGCAGTGAGTCACATCTTACATCTTTCACTTTCTGAGGTTAAGACCACCGGAATCTTTTTTCCCTTTTGTAAAATAGACTGTGTTCCTGTGGTCACCTGTGCAGACCTCATCTGTTTGAGTTCTTCTCTCCTCCTTGGCACCTGGGATGCTCTAGATAGGGGCCCTCATTGGGTTCTCTGCTAATTGTCTCAAAAAATATTTGGAAAAGGTTTTGGGAAAGTCTTGCCTGATAGGACTGTATTTACATTTTTATAGGCGCATCTCATTTCTGGCTTATAGAGATCCTGTAATTAAGACAGCCAAGCCTTTCTCTTTGCCTCTCATTTCCAGCTGGTGTCCTCCCCAACGGGTCCATCCAAAGAAGAAATACCTTTTGTTAGTCCCTACACACATGACCTGGCAATCTGGGCAATTACATTTCATCCCATTAAATTATTCTAGTCTGATTGTTCCAAAATATCAATTCAGGCTTCCTTCACACTGGCAAAGCTTTTCACCTGTGTTTCAGAAGCAAAGGCCCACTCTTCATGCCAAGGTCATTATGGAAGATATCAAATGTGATCAGTCCCCAGAATGATCCTTTAAAAAACTCCAACTCAATTAGCTCCTCTTCCAGCACAACTTGTCTCATCAGTTACTTTATCCACCTGTGATTCACCTATTCATCGTCTCTGGGTTTCCTTCTCATGTCCCACACAGCCTCAAACCCAGCATTTTGCTGCAGTTCAGGTAGATTAGTTCCACCGAATTCCTCTGGTTTAGAACCAAATCAGTCCGGACAGATAGATCCCACTACTCTGCAACATTCACCTCCAGTAAATACTGTTGCCTTTTTGCAATATTTTCTCATTTATCTCCACATCCTTGAATTATCCTTTCCTTCAGATTTGCCCTAATGCTTACGTATCTTTAAGGTCGGAGTAACTCCCTGCTGCCTCTCCCTTCTTCTCCCTCTCTTCCTGCCTCTTTTGGGCACCATCTATGTCACTAGCTGTCTGCTTGGCACCAGAATCCCCTCTTCCTTTACAAGTCCATGAGTGCATTTCCTGTGCCAAAACCTCTTTTCTCCAAGAGAGAGAGTGCCAGATGTCCCAAAGCTCAGTCATATTGAGTTCTGAATTCTTGCTACCACCTCAGATGTAATGAGTTCCATTTCCTATATGCTCATTCTCCACAGGAATGCTAACCTTGCTTCCATATTTTCCATCTTTCAAAGAACTGAGTCAAAATAGTGACTGTACTTCAGGCCATATCCCAGTTAACTCTAACTCTTTCACCATTGTGTCATAACCCATGTCCTCAATCCTTGCTCTTTATTTACAAGAATACATTTTGCTCTAATCTCAGAAAACAGATTATCATATTCCAGAGAAAATAGTGTGGATTCTACAGTTTTTAAACAAACTGTGAATGTGAGCTAAACTGGTCCAAATTCCTCTAAAATAATAATACTTAATTTTCTGGAATTTACAAATTTTGATGCTTAAGAATAGTTTCAAATACTAAATTCCCTTCTTTCAATTTATTTAAAGATACATTATCTCTCCTCCAGGGGGACAGAAGATCTTATTAACCAGTATTTATAGAAATTCTAGATCGGAAAGTTACTGCTTGGAACTGCCCTAATCCTGAGAGGGATTTAGGGGCTGAAGAAGCTTTCAGATGTATCCTGCATATTCCATCCATCAGGCTTGACTCTGCAGGCTCTGCTTGGCCTATTAATTACCTCAGTCTCAATAACCAGAGCATCTTATGAAATAATAATGATGCTCAAGCAAGCTGATGTGTTTTAACCATGTGTTTGCCAGCCCACTGGTGTATTACCATTTATCAGTAGAGTCATAACTACTGCAGCTTATCCAGCACTGATTCATCAGTGATCCTTTTCTTTTAAATCCAGTTTAGAGTCATTTTTTACGTGATAGAAAAAAAAATGAGGGGCATCTAAAACCAAACGGCCCACGCCATGCTTTATTCATAACCAGCGCACAGAAAAAGGCCAATTCCTCAAACCCAATTTCAGTTGAATTTGATTTATAAATAAAGAGTGGCCAAAAAGAGAATTGAGTGGGGGAAAGGATTCAAAGGGAAGTGAGGGAGCAACGTCTCCCCTGAGGGCTGAGATTTCATCTGCTCCTCTTGGCAGATATCTGACAACTGACAAACCCCAGGAAAAGAGAGCTGACAGTAAGAAACGGCAAACGCAGCTTGTTAAGCAGAAGACCAAATGACACTGCTGTAATTTGCCAGCATCTATTTAAAGAAGGAGCTACAAGGACTTTGCACAGACCTTGACAGGGGACTCTGGGAGACTGTCGTCCCCGAGTTTCCCGTCTGTTCTTTCTGAGAATGCAGTTTCCAAAGGTTGAGATTGCATTAAGTTAAGGGTGTTGAAGGCAGGCAGGGATTAGCACTGTGAGATAGAGGTGGGAGAAGAGCATCTTGCAGTATGCTCTTGGGGAAAGAGCATAAGGAAAAGGCAAGGGAGCATGTTAGGAATTAAAGACCTGGTGTTCCACGGATAACCTTCCCTTTCCACTAATATCCAAACCATAAACTCTTCCTGACAGTTGAGGGAGGCAGTCTCCAACCTACTACGATGTAACCTCTTGTAGCTGAAAGGGATTCTTTCTCTTTTCTACCCCAAATTAAACTTTTGTCATTTTTGTCCTTTTTTAAATCACTTTGTCCTTTTTTCCCCCATGAAAAATGACAGTACTGCACCCATAAAAGTGGAGTCTTGCATTCATTTTATGCCCAGAACAAGTGGATAGTCTGTCTACGTGGAAGAGCAGGACTCAGCCTGGACAAGTTCCTCTTTTCAACTGAGCAACCTCTTGTCAGCATCCAGGATCCCAGGTGCCATTAACTCTCAGTAGCTGTGGAGGCAGCACACAGCACCCACTGGTCCAAAGGTGCAGAGCCAGAGCTTCCTCTATGTTACACTTTTGTGTCGTTGAATTTAATCTAAAAAAAAAACAAAAAAACCAAAAAAAAACCAAAAAAACAAACCTTTGAAACAAAGAGAATACTGAGGGGAAAGGCAAAGATCAGAAGTTGAATCACACAGGTCCGAGTACCCTGAGAATACAGTCTTAAATGACTCAGTTGTCCTGCCTTGGTCACATCGTAATTGATGCTAATCCTGAAGTTGTAGTGGAAAGTACTACATTGTATGCACATGATTTGAAAGAAATGAGTTTTTTTTCTGTATTAACAAGTCATGTGGGGTTTTTTTCCTCATTCAGGTTCTGCAAGTGCTTGTTTCACTGCCAAAGAGCTTAAAAAAGTTATAAGCCAATTTTTTTCCCTTTCTTTTTCGCCCTTCCTTGCCACCTACCACTGAACTCCTCAAAACACTAAATTCACTTGCAGCAAATCCATCCCTCAGTTGGCAAAATTCTTCTCCTCCTGTTCCCCCTCACAGCAAGAACAGCATTTTTCTGTGGCTTTTACGATGTCTCTGTAATGAAGCAAGAGGTGAAGCATCCTGAAACAGATTGAGGGATTTAGTACTTGCTAACTGGCCCCAAGGTCATGCAAGTAGGGACTTGACCATTCAAACACAGAAGTGTGAGTCAAAGGTTACCACTCACCAGCTCCACCAGCACAGGTCAGCTGGAAGCTTGTTTTTCACTCCAAATTTCAAATTATGGGCAAGGTTTTGAATTCTTTCTACCCTCATCCCCTGAAGGAGACTCTGAAAATATTTTTTGTAGCAGCAAAAATTAGCCTGTGATTATGTAATTACTGGGAAGCTAAGTCCATGGTTGTTTCCCTGAATATGATGGCATTGAAAGTATTTAAACTAATGCTTATCTCTGCACTTCTAAAATTGCTGGGATCAAAGTTCAAAATTGTAAACTCCAGCAAAAAGAAGTCGTTGTCGTATGCTTGTATAACACGTAGCAAAACGGAAGCCTAATCCTACTTAATCCCCTAAAATTTACCGTTTTCTAAAAAACTTCATTTTTTAAGCAAATATAAATCCACACATGTAGAATATGAAATGTCCAGTTCTACTGGTGAGGAATGTGACAATTCCATATGAAATTGCTTAAAATGGAGGACTATTGCAGACCAAGCTCTAACTCATTCTGTATTACTCTCCATTAAAAATAAATCATACATAGACCCTCCATAGGGCTTTTAAGGTGCTAATTATAAATTTTAGCTGCAACAAGATAAGCATTGCCTCCCATTTTGCAGACTGAAAAGCTGAGAAATGGATGTGAAATGAGTTTCCCTGAGCTACAGAAGGAGACATTGCTGAAAAGCAATGTGAATGCAAGAATTAGGGGGCTGCTGTGAATAACAGACCAGGGACAAATTTTTAAACTCGCTGTATTAAGTGTAATGACTAATTTAATTCTTTTGCATATGACTTTATTCTCTCTGGCTCATTAGTCCTACAACTAACGAGCTCAGATACTTCACAGTGCCCATGGTGGGCTGCTTTCAGGCCCTGATCACACACACAGGTTTCTTCAGTCCTGGCTGGCAAAATGTGACACTTGTCATCAAATCCCAACCTTAGGGTAAAGCACTTTGCTTGTATTATCTGCAGGCAGCAAATGACACCTTGGATCTATAAAATATGTCGGGAGAAGGGAAGGACAGATTTTTCTACACAACTCCACGTGCTATCTCCCCTTGTGCCTTACTCTATTCCCAGTAACTTCACCACATGGCCCTTGCCAAGCTGTCTCCAGGGCTCGCAGGTGAGGCAGTGTGGTTCCTCACGGCGTGGGGTTTGTCCACGTCATCTATTTTCTCCTGCTCCCCACCTTTTTACTTGTTGTTTTACTTTGTAGGTAGCTGCTCATTCATTGATTCAAGGCATTAACAGAACAGTGATCAAATAAAAAGCCCCCAGGCATAAACATGACAAGAGAAAAGAGAGAAGAAAAAAAATTTTTTAAAAAGGCTGCACAGAAATTTTCTAAAATTATATTATTCCAGTGGTATTGTACAATTTTTTGACCTTAAGCAAAGGAAAGTTGATGACTTTAATAGAGTTTCTCCAAAAAGCTCTTTCTCTTTCCACCTGAAAAAAAAATAACCCAATTCTGCTAACATATTTTTTCATTCCTATCTTTTAAGCAAGACACTTTCCTGCCCTATCAGAGTAATCAAACCTGTGATTCACAGGGCTGGCTTCAAGCTACTACCCTGGCCATGAAACGGTGCACTTAAAGGAAATTAATCTGAATTTTGCTTCATATAAAGGGCATATTTCACTTTATTTTTAAATTAAATAAGGGAAAGTAGAAAGAAGGGGGAGCAGAGGTGGATGAAGGGTGGAGCTCATTATGAAACTGCCGGGCAAAATTGGTTCACATTAGAAATGCTTCAGAGCTCAGCATTAACTTTGTTCCTTCGCAGTAAATAAGCTAGTGAGCAATAAGAAATATGTAAGTACTGCCAGGGGGGTTGTAGATTGGTAGACACAGGGGTTTGTTTAATGTCTCCCTCTACATGCATATTGTAGTTGATATTAAAAATTGGATATTAGAATTTGCCTTGGACTATTCTACTTATTATTTGTGCTGTGATGGAGAATGAAATTCTGCATCCTGTGTTTTATGGGTGGTTAAGCCAGATAATCTAATCATCTCTCCTGGCCATACACTCTACACAGCTGGAGGTTGCAATAAGGATTGGGAGACACCATCTTATTAAATACCAGAACAAAGCCACCATTATTGTTTCTTGCTTTGAAAGAATGCATGAAGAGGGGGGCCCTGTTGAGTCAGACAATTACAAATGTAAGGTCAAGCCATGGTCTCTACTGAGAAGTGTTTGCAACTTAAGGTGAGAGGAACAGGCCAGAGGGGAGGGACAGGTCCAGTGGATATCGTCTCTGGTGCCAGTCCGTGTGATATGCCCGGATCCTGGCTTCATAAAAGTCCTTTCCTTGAAGATGTAGCTATTCACCATCACTTTTCAATAGACCCAGGATGGCTGTCCAGTGCCCCAAGGGCTACACATGGACTTTGGGAGGAAGGGACCCATAACAATAACAAAGTTGGATGGACAGAAGTTTGGTCTCTGAAGAGCCATCCAAGAGTCTCTGTTGCTCAGAGATCTACTGGCCAAAGCCCACCCCTCCTTTTGTTTGGATTTCCAGGGGCCAGGATGCAGCCATCCTGCTGTCTTGTCCTGCCTCTGTAGGGTTGGCTAGAAACCAGGGACTGTAGCACAGAGGGAATGATCCCTGGTCAGGAACAAAGACACAAATAGGACAATCTCAAAGTGACTGAATGCTGCTCAGACAGCAGAGCAGCCTCTACTGGGGCTTTAATGTGTGCTGTGTAGTTCTTCCTGATGAATTTGGAATGCTGCCAAGTAGGTTGAGATGTTTTTTCTGTCTGTGTGTAAGTCTGTTTAGGATTGTGAAGGATGAAAAAATGAGATCCAAACATTGCCAGACTCCTAATTTGGGGATTTCAGATGCTCATTCAAGGTGTGTGTCCCTAATCCCATGTGGGGATGGAGAGCTGAGAGCCATTATACCTGTCTCCTGTCTTGCAGGTTTGCCTGCAGCCCTTCTCCTTTGTTCCTGTCCTACCGCCTAGGAAAAGCACATTATCTGTTTTGTGTTGTGCTAGTCACATCTAAGTGGTGACCTTTCAGAGGAGTTAACAATTTTACTGAAAGAGGAAACAAAAAAGGAAGGGAAAAATATTTTTTATCTGATTCTATCAATTTTAAAAGTTTCAAAAATGGAGATAATATGTGCCATATTATTATCACTTGGGAAGATGCGAAGGGCTGATATTTGAACAGGCTTTTGCTCTTTTCTCTACAATGGCAATGAACACAAATTCCAGATTCTTACCCTGATAAAGGTCAATCAACTTTAGCAAAAAACCACGGGAATGGCCACACTGTCTGACACTATTGAACACACAAGTCCTTAGGGAAAAGTAAAACTGCACAATTATATATGATGTTTTCCCTAAGCCTTCTGAGGCCTGTCTGTTTAGTAAGTCCAAAGATTTCCCTTTTCCAATTATTTCTCTAGTCTTCCTTTGAACCTGTATATGTCTGCATCCAGACTATCCCCAGGAAATGAGTTATACAGGTCTATCACAAATTCTGTGAAGAACCGTCTCCTCTTGCTCATTTTAAATCTGGCTGCACCTGCTGTGGGGTGCTTAGGCTTCCAGTCTTTGGCCCTTTGCTCCTATTTCAAAGTAGATGGTGAACACTAGATCCCTCTCTGTCCTTTCTGGATATTTATACCCACTTCTGCTACTACTTTTTCTTCCTAACATTTTTGTTTTGCAAACTTCTGCTCTGGCCTTTCCTCCCTAACTGCTTGCTAAGCTGTGCCTTAAAGGCTTTCAGGCAGCTTTGATTCTGTACTTTCCCTGAGATATTGGCTCCCCTCCCTCAGGGGTTGATTGTATGCTCACAGCTAATTTTCTTTCCTTTTTTTTAAATTGTAATTATACCTCCCATGGGAGAGCTGTTGTGTTTTATATACGCAGAAACATCCTGAAAATTTAATGTCAGCATAGCAATGGGGAATTCAGAATCTAAATGCAACCATGCATTCATTTCCCTTCCACTGTTCATCAGTTCTTACAATACAAAAGCTTCCAAGTGAGCTGACTACCTTTAAGTCACCTCCTATCAAGTCTTCCTTTACTTAGTCATCAGTCAAGAGTTGTGTCCTGGTTTTTGGGTAAGGGAAAAGTCTTTTGTAGTGGAGGAAGGAAGGAGGCTGCTGCCTAGATTTTCCCTTCTATTTTGTTTTAAATGTCCTCTAGGTTTGTGTGGCAGAGAGCAGGCCTGCTTTGTACAACAGGCCAGGACAAAATATGCAGCGCTAGTCCTTTCCCTTTTCTCATTTGTGCAGAACCAAGGGGGTGCTGCATTATCTGAAAGCAGAACAGATTTATCTGTCACTCGCAGACCCTGGCTAATGTGTGTAGCCGTTGTCCCACGAATGTGCCTCAGCGATATAAATGAAATAGAGGCAGCACAAAGGCATGGCATTAAATCAAATGTCAACTCTGACCTTTGGAGGTCAAAGAATCAAGAGCAGGGAGTCACAGATGTTCTTTTTTCCCTAGAGATTCCCTATACCATGTCCAAGAAAAGCTCACGATACTGCCAGTATGTTTGCACACCGTGGGGTGCAAAGGGCTTAACCTTGCTGGACCTCGAGGAAGATCCAGGATCTCCCTCAACCTGGGGCAACAGCACTCCTCTCCCAAGGACCCCCCCGGCTGCCCCCCTGAGCAGTGAGAAGTTTGTCCTTGCTGCAAAAGGGAGGAAGGAGTCTCCAGCTGCTGTGTTTTAGCTCTTTGAGTCACTCAGCTGCTTTTGCTGGACATAGTTTTTATCAGTCTTGTGACATTTTGCAAGAAGCAGCAGTGCCTTGAAGGAACCCTGAGAAGCAGGCTGACGTTTTTAGAGCACATGCAGGAAAAGGGACTAACTTAGAAACAGGGTGGGGGGTCTTCGGTTCAAGCACATCCCTGGCAGACAAAAGGGTTGAAAGCTTGCTTTAACCAGGGTCTCAGTCTGTCTCCTGACACAACATGTGTTCCATGGACAGCAGCAAATCTTGTGAAGTACAGGAATATTGTCTCAGCAGATCTGAAAAAATGGAGAGAAATGGAACAATGTCATCCAGGAAAGACTCTCCAAACAAGGGGACACTTTCAACTGAGTGAAAGGTTCAAGAATGAATCTTGACCAAAAGATAGGTCATCCCACCAGCACATCAGCACACATCCCTGGTCTGTCCCACAGTGCTACAGAACATCAGTCAGTCTCAGGGGACAAACAGTGGATGCCATCTCCCACTTGAAGGGAGGTCCAGAATCAGCAGAGGTGGTCCCATGGGTGACATGGCAAGGGACCAGCCCCATCACTGCAAAGTCACCCCCTTGAGGACACAGACACACCCAGGTGATGTATTTATTTCTTAGTTTCTCCACTGCCAGCTTCCTGCCAGACAGCTGAGCTGGTGGCACCCAGGACAGCCACAAGGGAAGAGTGGAAAGCTGTCACTGGAGCCTGTGGATTGCTGTTGGCACATGTCGTTATAGCTAGTCATGAAACAGGCATCACAGAAGTATCAGAACAAACAGAAATGTGGGATTTCCCATGAAGATTTCTCACCCAAGCACAGTGTTAATTAAGCTTGACCCTGCTTAGCTTTGTGAAATAAGAGGGAGATGTCAGGTCTTTAGGCTAAACAGATTAACAGCCAGGTAAGATGTGAAATATCACACAGTTCAAAAGGGCTAATATTCAGCTTGATATTGACAGTGCCTTTCAAAGCAGGTTAATTAAAACTAATAGTTTAGTTTTCTCCTTTTTATATACATTTGTTCAAAGAAAATTATTACTTTGAATATTTCCCTGTGTTTTCATTAATTATGCAACCTATTACAACAAGGAACTAATTACGAAATATATCTGGGTTTGGAAACAAACTGCATCAGTGCATTTTCACAAAGGGTTTTCATCTTCCTGAGACAAAGATTGCTTTCAGCTATAATTAAGGCTGATAAACCTGGTAAAGAGGAAATTAACAAAAATCGCGGCATGCTGAGCAGCTCAAAGGGCTTATGAAAATATACTTCTGAAAATTAAAAAAATAAAATCAATACACAAGTGAATACTCCTCATGACATTCTTAATTATACCAAGAAGTCATGGGGTTTTTATCAAATCAAACATTCTCTCTGACTTTTTACACTTTGATGTTTCATGCCATTTAATTGCTACTCAGAGTGGAAGTTGCTTTTCCATACACTTTAGGGGAAGAAGGAATCAGCCATAAATTCCTAGAAAACGGCTTGTACAAATTGTTTCCTTAATCAAGAGAACTAGGAAGCACTGCCTGATTTACTGCTCCTTATTTTTAATGCATGTTTGTCTTTTGAGAATAGGTGTCAGCACCCCAGGGCCTCCTCTCAGGTTCCGCCCTTGATTTATACTCAAGCTCTGGGCAGATTATTTAACCTCTTTCAAACTCACTTTGTCTTCCTATAAAATCGACTTAGGAATTTTTTCATCTAATTCCTGGCTCAGCTCTGGCTATAGCAAATGTTTTTAATGTTCTCTGTGAACTTAGTACCATAAAAATGGCAAATATTGAAATATGAGGCTGTTTCAGATGCCACCCAGGTTCCCATGGGAACCTCCCTGATCTGTGTTCTTAAATAGTGAAAGATCTTGTGCCATATTCAACATCACCTGTGAGCAGTACTTAAAGAGTAATAATCTAAATTTTGCTGGTAACCCTACAAAGTAGGTTCAGATTGAAATATCTCTTAAAACAAAAAACAAAAAACAAAACAAAACAAAACAAAACAAAAAAAGCTGAAAATACAATCAGACCACATGTTGTAAGTCTTAGACATGACATTATTAGCATAACAGCAAGAGGCATTCTGTTCCAGCTGATGACAAGGTGAGATACAACCATTTTCATTTCTCAGGTGAGCACTTTCTAGAAAACCATGAACCTTACCTGTAACATTCTCAGCCTGCAGTCTTCAAACACTTATGGACTGAATTTAAAGTGTTGCAATCTTGTTGTTGTCAATTCTGTCAGAGTACTGAATGTGACACATTCAGTCACATTGAATGTGACATAGGGTAAGCAAAAAGATCCTGTAAGAAGCAAGACTAATGGGAAGGAGAATTATTGGGATGCTGACAAGGCCCATATGTTTAACAAGCACCTCACCCACTGAGTCATTCGTGGGGGTAACAAATAGTACTCCTACAGGGACTCATCCCCCAGCTCCACAAGCCTGAGAGAACGTACATATTTACTTCAAATCTGATAAAAGGGATAAACACAAGTATCACCTTACTTAGTTGCATCTGAAATTGCTATTAGCCTGCACCAGGAGATGTTCCTGTTTACCCAGAAAGGTGCAGGTGGGTTCTCTGTGGATGCTATAAAGATGGATTCCCTGCCATCTCCTCCAATAGTAACTGTTGTTTTGAGAGGAGGCTTTCTCTTGGGAGCAGTGCTTTGAAACTGGAAATAACATTGAGCTTCTCAGTGATCCAGTTTGCTCTGTGGAAACTGTACCTTTAGACAAACTAGATAACCCAGGGGGCCATGAAACACCCTAAGCTTCCCAGAAGGAAGATATGGTTATGCCAAATGCTCTCTAGCAGGTCTCCCAGAGGCTGCTTCTGCCACTCAGCAGGATGGTACGTGTTAGTGGCTCTGTAAGAGACCAAAACTTCACTCACTTTTGGTTTCCTCACAGCTTCCAAAGCCCACAAGTATTACTTGGAACCATGAAGGGATTTGAAAGACAAAAAAATGACAGTGCTTTCCATTCTGAGAAGAATAAGCCAGGAAATTGTATGTTTTTTCCTCTTTTAATAATGTGTGTCAGTAGATGAGAAGGTTATTAACCACCCCACTGAAACTCTTTGTCTATATTTAAAGGCTGCATGTGTTGATCAAAGGATGACATAATTAAATGTTCTTCAAATGCTCAAGCCACATTAGCTGAAAGCCTCATTTTGTGCTTGTTGTTTTTACATTGTAGTTTGAAAAAATCATGGGCTGATTAATCATTTAGCAAGTACTAAACTCCCAACCATCCCCTGCTCACAAAGTGAATTTGATTCAAGTAAATATCTTTTTGATAAATGGCTTCAGCCTGCCTGATTTATCAGCATAATGCAAAGGGGTGGTGTTGGTCTCAGACTTTTTTTGTGTTGGGTTTTATATTCCTGGCTGTTTGCAAGGACGTGGGGAGAAATTGTTTGGTCTGAAAAGAAAAAATGTGATCTAGATGAGTTTGGATATAGGTGTCTCGACAACATCCAACCCCAAGAAAGCACAAGACACAATTTTGGCTCCGCTTTAGGTAGTGAAAGTCATAAGCTGACTCTAAGTGAGGAAAATCAAGAATATGCTTGCAGTTATGTGAGACTATTAAATTGCCAACCACAAATTAACTTTGCAAATCATAAAGCTCTTCCAGAAAGGCTCATGTGAAGCAAGATTTTATACAGGCTGTGGAAACATGAGATTAGGGTAAATTTGGCAAGCAAAGCCTTTCCCTCTCTAGTGCAAACAGTAGTCCCACTTTAGGAAGTCACTTCCCACAGTGAGAATCCATCCTTTCCACTCGTGTTCCTGGGTTTTGCAATGCTATCACCCCAGTCCCCATAGGACACAGCTTTCCCTGCTGCAAGAGGGCTGTGGGACATCAGCCCGCCAGCTACAGAGCTGTTCTGATCCAAGCCTTGGGCAGAAAATAGTCCCTGTGTCCTCACAAAGCTTGGACCACAGCCAGGGCATGTGGTGTTCCACGTGCAACAAGTGCCAGAGCTTCCTTCCTGTCCTTCACAGCTTCCCCAACACCACCACCCCCAGACAAAACCATCATGCTCAGACACTCTTCCCAGTAAGAAAGAGACACCGGTCTTGTGGAAAGCCTGCTCCCTGACATGCAGTCCAATGGACTGGAAATACTCTGCCTCTTCAGATATCTCACACAAGGAGGTCTGGCAGTGGGAGTGGCAGCTCTTCAGGTGTTTTCATCTATGAGTTCACATCCATGCTAAATGCGGTACAAAAACTGCACAGCACAGCTGTGACTGTTGTATGAAACTTGTAATTTACTTCTCAAGTGAAACACGAACCACCAGGAGCAGCCTACAGACTGCACTGCTCCTTTCTTGCTGTGTCCTCTCTTACACCTATCCCAGCAACTGAGGGGTGAATTTAGGATTATGTTTCCTGAACAAAAAACAAGAGAGCAAAATTTTGCAAATGGGGCAAAAAAATAACATTTTCTTTCTGAAGTGGAGGCAGGTGAGCAAGCTGGGGCTATCAGTCACTAAAGATGAACAGTTGAACCACAGCATGTGCATGCTTTCGTCTTTTCCAATACTCACTGTGTGGACTGGGGTCAGTTTTGCATACATAATGCAGAAGAAAATAGGCCAATTCCCTGAAAACCAAATTACCTCATTCCAGTGGCACCTGGGTACATGGCAGTGGAAACTTTTTAACTCTTCCCAAAATGAATCTGGTTTTAATCGGATCCCAGGCTTAAATCAAGACAAGGGAAATTCTGTTTCTTCTTAATCAGGTCTAATTTTTCAGATTTCCTCCCTTGGTTTAGAGTCCTTTCCCTCTTTGGAGCCGGAGTATCATTCTTGGTTACACACTGTAGGAAAACTGTTTACTTTGTCTTTATTGTAACCCAGTGCAGACCTCTTTCTCCAGCTGAAATAGCAGACATAATTAGAAAAGGAAAATAAAAATAATGTATTTGTTTTCCCAGAAAAGAAAGCATTTTAAAATTCTATTAGTTTGTCTTAAATATGCAAGCATAATTGTCCAACCTTCTATTCTCTCTGTTCCCATCTGGAGTGTCAGGTCATAGAATAACTGCATAAGGAATTCTGTGAAGGAAAATAAAAGCCACTCTTAACCTCTCAGAACTCGAATTTTTTTAAAATACAGAAGGCTGGAAAGGGACTGTTGTTGAGGTACCAGTATTTTACAATAACTATTGCCCACATTCCTCCCAAGAGAGCTGTGACAAAAAATACCAAACCTCATTCACACCCATAAGTAAAAAGATTTCAGGGTTTAACAAGAAGCACCTTGGTAGCATGGAAACAAATTTTCTACCCTTTCTCAAAGGCTTTTATTATTTTTATCAGCTATAGGTGCCTCAGGAGTTTACCATATGAGCAACTGTGTAAAAAAATTGAGCAGGTTTCTGCTAGAACGAATTATGGTAAAGCAGACTCCAAAAGGCAAAGTGTCAAAAGAGAAAAATAAGAGGGAAACTGAGGCATGGGGAAGGGTGGTTAGATGTCCAAACAGGAATCTTCAGCCTTGACTCCAAGACCCATGAGGACCAAAACATGAGAGCATTCTTCCTCTGTCAGTCAGACAAGGCAAGGGTGAGAAGCCCTGTGCCACATTTCCCTTGCCCACAGGATCGGTTTGGCCATTGTTTTGTCTGTCAATTCAGGGATATCAGACCACTGGGAATAATAGTCCCACTCCCTGCGAGGAGGCTGAAGGGGCCTGCACGGAGGTAACTTTTTCCTGATCAGAAAGATGTCAAGCTGTACCTCAACAGGGCACTGTACCAGACCAAGGCTGTCTCCAGTTAGTGGAGAGGTGCTCAGTTTCCGTGTCTGGCCTTGGCAGCTCCTGGGATGCCTTCTCCACATCAGTTTTCCCACATAATTTTTCTACGGTTACTTAAGGACTTTCGTGACTACTGATGAAAACTGTTCTGTAAGCTATACAGGTAACATTGTTCTTGAAAACAGGTTTTTAAGGTACTCAAAAGGGTTAAAAATGGAATATGATCTTGTACAGGAGGAGAAATTAGGGATGAGGATTTCCCCATGTTCATCCAGTGATATCCTTGTAAAATTGGGATAAAACACCATTTTCACTTCAACACAAGTTCAGCTGGTAAAGGCAGAAAAAAAAATTAGAGATGACAGTGTATTTGAATCACAGATTTCCATTCACACTTATCTTTATGAATAGGGTAAGTTATTCTTTTCATTAATGGTTTAAACTCAACCAGTGGAGCAGCATTTTAGCATGCAAACATCTTCTGGAAAGCAATTGCTCCATAAACAACCCCTGTTTCATATCATTTACATCTGAGAAACACATCCCATTAGGTCAGGACAAAAAGCCCAAAAACACAGAGAACAAGCTTAAAATGTAGTTCTAGTTCTGAGATATATGCTGTTGTTCTTCCTAATTATTCTTCTACTTGCAAACATTGTTAGTTGCAAATGCCTCTTTCCCTGGAGTACAGAAATGAGAAGCAAGACTGTTTTAAACAAAAGCAAAAAAACCCCAACAGCTACTATGTAAGAATGATGCTTTTTCTTTTAATTCTATCTGCATGTATTGGCAGCATTCCCATAATAACTTTTTTTTTTTAATTTCCCTAATTTTCCTTTGGGAAAACAATGCAACTGAATGGGCCTGAGTGCATTAATGAGATTGGAGACAATTCTTCCTACATTCCTATCAAATAGAGATACTGAGGGAAAGATAAGCAAGAGCAGTTCTGTTCCACGGTTTGAGACAATAATAGCTTGATTAAATTTAAAATGCATTTCTTGTTTCTGTACAGGCTCAAATCTAAAGATGTTATGTTAGGGAAGCAGACAACCATCTCTGAATATGGTCTCCAGCTGTTATGTTTGAACTTATCCTTATTTTCTTCTGCTTTCTTTCTTGACAGAATGAGAGATGAGATATTTTACCAAGAAGCAACCTGAAAATTGGGCTACAAGTTACAATTTTGGAAGCTTCCATTTCAGAAGCAAAAACAGGTTAACCAATAAGAGAAAGTATCTGTTGGACCTGGAGAGAGGTAACTAAACATTTTGAGGACTGCTTCTAATTCAAATAGGAGGACCAGTGTGTAGTGGACAGAGCGTTTACAATCTTTTCTTGAAATCACTTATGCTATTGAAATCATGATGTAAAAGGTTTGAGGGCTTCTGTCACTGGCTCTGCATTTACAGTAAATGAAGGTGCTGTTCTTTGTTCTTTAAAGAAAAGCATCATTAAACTGTTCTAACATCTTGCAGACCTGCAAATCTTTCATGCCATGAATTAATGGCAAACGAACACGGGCAATTATCAAGAAAAAAAAGCTAAGATCATGCAGTGTAAGAGGCACTTTATTTCTTTGACAAGCATAGTTTATTTTTAATTTTTCCTTTTGCTTTACAGTACATTAATAAATGCTCTGGAGTGTATTTAGAATAAGCAATGAAATCTTAGTGATACAAGGCTTCACTACAAGCTTCTGATGCTTGCCTACAAAGAAACAGGGACCTTGGGGGAGATTTTGTTCACAGATACTTCCATGGAAATTAGCAGCCCGTACTTTAGTGAGGTTCTTCCCAAAGGGGGATGCTGCTCAGCTAATATGAACTCTGAATTTGAGAACCCTTTTCAAGCTAGTTTACAGACTTAGAAATTCAGCAGAGAAGAAGGCTGACTCATCCTCATCCCATCCTGAAAGAGGACATCAGACTGCAGAGGCAGCAGAAACTACCTCCAACCTGATTATAGACAGACTCAGAGCTAAAACACCAGCCTTTGTAGCATTAGCATTAGTGACAGTCAGTGCCCATCAAGCCCTGATTGTAATGATAGCAGCAAAATCCCCACACCTTTCCTGCAGGGATCCCAGCACAGCAAACATGCTGTTAGACAAGGGGAGAGGCTCCAGGACTTTACACCCAGCCCCAGGAGCTGGGATATCACTATTTAAGACAGTCTCTAGGACAGAAACCTCCAGAATTTCAGCAGGATTTCACTGGCTTTCACATGGCACACCATGCCACACACCTGCAGTCACTGCTGGCTGGAGTGCCAAGTGTTGTGAAACCACTGCAGCTCAAAACAACACCCTTCTGTTGGCTGCAGCCTCCCTGGCCTCTCCCCGATGCAGGAGGAGGAAGGGGAGAGGACTGTCCCAAGGAGGGGAAACACACACTGAGGCAAGTGTTGGCAGTAGTTCTCAGAGCCCATCTATGCAATATCACATCAATTTGTCTTCCTTCAACTGAAATCATGGGATGCTTCAGGGTGGGATGAAGGAAGGAGGACTGCAGTAATAGAAGGAAAATGAAAAGGAGATGGAGAACAAGTGTGAGAGCAACTCTGCAGGTGAGTTTCTAGTCACAGGTGAGATGAATTACAGTCTTCTACTTAATGCAGACAGCAAGACTGAAGTCAAAATGGAAACTGAAGCTGGATAGAGACAGCAACAGGCACACCAACCTCCTTATCTTCTAGCTGACATGATTCAATTTCCACCAGTGTGATGGAGTTTGACACATCTCTGTGGGGGATGGATACACCTGCAGCTTAGCAGGCATTCCTTCAGCTGCATGACTCGCTCTGCATCATCTGCTTCCAGCTCCTTTTTGACCAGTTAGTTCTTGTGCTGAGTCAGACTCGTATTTCAGGGCGGAAGGGCCTGGCTTAAAACCCTTCAGGTTCTATTTTCTGATCTTTGGAAATATATTTAATTATAACCCTATCTACTGAAGGCTGGTGTTTGTACAGCACCTGGCATGTCACGGTTGTCATCCATGAGTAGATATCCTAGAAATTACCATGTCCCAGCAATGGCAATAACAGTACAGTGTAATAATTCTGATTCTGATGTAATAATTCTGAGATTCTTAAGAGCTTAAAGTAAAAATGCAGTTGATGGCATAAATTTCTACTAAAATACCTTCTGCTAACCTCCCTGCAAGAAATGCAGAGGCTTTCTGACACCCTCCTTCGTTCCGTGTTTACAAATCTGTGAAGGCTATAGCACAGTCAAGTATCTAGCTAAGGAGTGTCCATGCCCTATCCCCCTCATCAACAGATTCAGCCTGATTTCCTGAACTGCATAAACTTGATCCCTCGCTAATGCAGTTAATATCAGTCACAAGAGAAAGCAACCACTCCAGACAAACTCAGGGCAAAGACTTTCCTATGCTTCTTATCTTCCACTGTAGCAAAGTGCCTCTGTTTGGGAAAAAAATAAAATAAAGAAGCCTTCTTAGCAGCAGGACAGTTCGGAGCAATCACATTAGAAAATCATTTTCCATGTCTGGCAGCTGCCAGCTTTCTACCAGCCAAAAAATGGGAGATGCAGAATTACTTTCATAATGTCTGCTGTTACATTATTTCAGCCCAACATTTCTCATACCTGCAAGAAGTCTCCTCTGCTCTTAATTTGTTTCACTGTGGCGTGGACCTGACTAAACTCTCTGGCAAGTGTTGTGGCATTGAATAGACTGCAGTTTGGGGAGGGTTTTGAAGTGAGGAGGTGACAGGGAGAAGAGGTACTTTGCCTTCAGGTTTTAGAGAGAAAAGGTACATGTGAAGCAGCAAATTTACATAGCACTTTGTTGTGCAAGACTCCCTATTTATTTCCAACTTTTGACACAATTTACAACACATTTATAGGAGGCAGCATGTACCTGTTCCTGTAGCAGACCTAAGGGGACTTTCAAATGCTGATGAACAGTAGGTTTGTATTTCACTCATGTGGAAAACAACCAGCAAAGCTCCCAGTTTCCTCTTCCCTAAACACACCCCTCTGTGATGTGCAGCTGTGGAGGAGGAAGTGGCACTGCAACAGATGCAAGGTTCTGAGACACTGTGCACTGATTAAAATAGCCCTGAGGGACTGTTATGTCTGCGACCACTCGAGTCACTAATGCCTCTCTCTCCTTCCCAAACAGCATCATCCCCAGCCCAGCCCTTTCTGTCACATACCCAGCCTAAACAAGCTCCTCCAGCTCTTGCCTTCCTGTCCTTGGACTACAAACCATCTTTAAAGTCTCAGATCACACTGTGCAGATACAGGTTTATGAGGATTAAATACAAAGCATCGTTTTCCACAATAAAGTCCATCTAGGCATACCCAGAACCAGACCCAGAGGCACCTGAAGCACTCTGCTGGAAAGATACAATGATGTTGGGTGACTTCCAAACCAAGGATCAGCTGAGCACAGGTTATACACAGGTCCCTAACACTGAAATTCAACAGCAGCAAAACCACTCTGCTTGAACAGGAACTTGAAACCTGTGTCCCATAACTATAATCCTGAGGGTCTTTGGAAAGAGAAAAAGATGCTTTGTTGAGCATTTCCGAGTCCCAGGCACAGGTAGCCACACTACAATAATCTTAACAGAGCCACTGCTCCAAGTGTTCTGTAACTTTGCTCATCAGAGCTTGGCTTTTGGAGAGCTTCCTTAACACACCGCTCACGGTGGCATGCAATTAGCTCTAAAGCCCTGTCCCAGTTCTCTACCTTGCTGAAAAAACAAACACCCAAGCATGGTACTGGCTGAATGATATTTGGTGACTCTTATATTCATTGAATTTTAGTGTCAGGGTGAGAAAGGTATCAACATGATTTTAAACCCTGATATATACTTTCTGAATAACAATACATCAAATACGCTTGGTTTTGTTTGGGGGTTGTTTTGTTTTGTTTTTAAATAGTGTTTAATCCACCCTCTATTTGGTTTTAAAAACAAGCAAGAAACTAAATAAAATGCTGAGGGTTTCCAATCAGATTTAAATTCAATACAGAAATGAAAGAGTGAAGGTTGTGTATAGGCCATACAGTTAAGCTTAAAAGCTTTGCATAAAAGCAGGAGCACAGTATCACATCCTTGTTTTATATAGCACTAGATTGCTGAAGAACATTTTTTGTCATAGTGTGGTCTGTTACTGGTACTTATTTGATAAAAAACCTGCATGCCTTCATGATTTAAAGGAAACAGTGCTAGGAAGATGCCATACCCTCACCTGCAGCAACCATTTCCTTACATTTATATCTTGCAGGTGTTGTTCTCAGGCCCTACCTCAGACAGCAAAGAAAATCAGCTCTGAATAAATCCCCTGCAGTTCATAACTTAGGAATACATTATGTGTTCATAACTTAGTAATACATTACCCTCAGTAAGAGGATTCCTGTGTAACCTGATTGCTCTTGGCATCATTTGAGCGACAGGTCAAGGATTAAGCGTTCCAGATCTCAGACTTTCTGCATTCTAATTCTGCCACTGATTTATTTTATATCACAATCTCATTTCTGTGCCTCAAAGAGAAGTTTTTCCTGACTAAATCCATCCTTCCAGAGCCTTTTGCAGTTCCCCCATCCCAGACTGCAATGTAGACATGAGCATATACATACATATATATATATATATATATATATGTGTGTCTACAAGACAAGTGCCTCACTCAAAGATGAGTTTTCATGGTAGACCTCTGACCTTGCTATCATGCTTGGTTCAGCTCCCTGTGCAAAAACTGACCTGTGCTGTCTTTGGAAAAGGCATGGATTTACAGTATTTTAACTCCAGCCACTGAATAGCTGAGGATAAAATTCCTATAAACCAAGAGGTTGCAATAATAAACAGGGTGTCTTATACAACTGTGATTTTTCTGCCTGGATTTCACAGATTTGTCTGGTGAGTTGTTTTGCAGGGGGAGTTGTTTGATTTTTTTTCTCTATATAAATACATGGATGCAGGTATCCATGAGCCCTTTGAATTCCTCAAGGTCCTGAGAAAGGCCAGGTGCTTAAACATTTGAATGACCTCCAGTGGAGGTGATTAAATTTTCTGAAGGAAAATGTTCCTTGTTGTGCCAAGCAAAGAGACAATATGAATGGAAAGTTGACACCAAACTCTAGGCTCCTTGGTTGCCATGATACCTGACTGATAATACTGTCATTTTCCCTCTTTAAATCTCAGGCTTGCTGCTCACCTTCATCAGCACTGGTATCATTTTCGTTTTCTTCATTTCATTTAGGAAACCACTTCAACATTTATCACATCTTTCACTGCACATGGTTGTAGACCTTGAAAATCCTGCTGTACCCAGAGGATCTAAATGTGTTTTGATCAATGCAGTGCTATTCAGCCTGAAAGGCAGGTAAAAGTTACAGGCACCAGGAATATATGGAACTCTAGCATTTTGCTTGTGCATGGGCATGGTCCTTGAATCAAAGAATGATCACTGATTACCATAATCTTACTGCCTACCCTGCAACAACCGGGGTTATAACACCCTCTGTTTCAAAGAGCTAAACCACAGGACTGATTTATGGCACATGAAAAGTCTAAGTCAGTGCTGTGAACGAAATCTACATTTTTAGGGATTTGTCCATAGTTACATTTTTAAAAATTAAACATTTCAAAGAAAATTAAATGATATTGAGAAACTGAGGGTGCTGGTATACTATAGTTTCTAAAGTCTTAACACAAAAATTTATGATGTTCAAGTGAAATGTTTTCATAAAGATCATTATCAAATGACAACATGGCAGAGAAGGGAGGAAATGAGTGGGTTTTCCCAAACATATATAACTCCCTAGTGTACTGAAGACAGAGAAGCAAGACGAATGTTTCACATCAAGAGCTGGAAGAGGGAAGATGCTTGTCACAAAGCAATGGGATGCTCGGGGGGACCCACAGAGCCTGCAAGACCATCTGTTTGGTCAGAAGAAAGAAACAGTGTCTGTGGCCTTCGTGCAATGAGCATAGGTGATAATGGGATTATCTCAGGCAGCAGCCACCAGCACAAGCCTTGGACAGCAGAGAAAAAGTGGCAGTGGACAGAGCTGCATGTAGACTCAAACCACCTCCAGTGCCTCCCCCTGAGAGCCCTAGACTTGTCTCCAGTAGTCCCCAAAACTGTGATTAACAAGAATCAAAGCTCATTTGGCTGCTGGATAATAGGGAAGATGGAATAAAGTATTTTAGCCCACCTCTGAAGCCTTTTATGCACATGATTGCAACTGCAAGTGCTTCTGCTCTGACAGCCTTGGCCCTTGCATCGCTCCTGCCCTACCCTCACCTCATGTCAGACTGCACTGAAGCCCAAAGTCAGGAGGACAATAAGACCTCTGGAGATCTGTACGCATGCCAGTCACAGCAGTTAACTTCAAGCACAGGATCAATGAGGAGCTCTCAGGAGCTCCTGCCAGACCTTCACCCAGCACCTGCTCCCCCCCTCCATGCAGGCAGGGCTGGCAGAGCTGAGCTGCCACAAGATGAAATGGTACATGAGCTCCATGTCTGGGCACCAGCAGAGTGGTCATGCTGAACAATGAGGGATCCAGCTGAGTCAGGGGAAAGATTCATCTCCTACACATGTGAGAAAGAAGGAATACGAGCTGGAGCCAAAAATACCCAGTATAATTCCCCATTCCAGAGCTCGTCGGTATCAGATACACTAGCCTCCCTGCTCATTTCCTCTTTCTGCTTTTTTCTTACCCAATTAGCTCCTCATTAACCATCTCCCTACAGTGCCTGTAGTCTCAGCCATATTTAGCCCCTCATTACATGACGCACAGCTTGGTAATCATCACTGCAGGGGGATCTGCAGATGTTCTGCAGAAAAACCCAGCTCCTCCAGCCATGACCCTGAGCTCTCCTGGAGATTATCTCTTTGTTGTCATTTTGTACGTGTGCAAACAGGCACAGGTAACATAATTCATTCTTGGTTGTATTTCCTTGATGACAGAAGTGCAGCCACTTCTGCTGCAGGAGGAAGGAGCCTGTGACTTGGGCTGCTGAAGCCTCTTTTCATTTCTCAGAAATCATGTTCCCCAATTTCGCCTCATCTACTTGTATTGGTGCTAAAGGCATAGGTTTATGGGCCTTCCCTTAGTTACTACCAGAACATCTAAATACTGTCTTTGAGGAGCACAGAACTGAGCAGTTCTGCAGGTTGAAGACAGGGGTGATACGGACCATTGGAAGAGGAGCCCAGGGAGGAAATACGACAAGCTGTGGAGAATTTCTTTGGCTTAAGTGGGACAAAAGTGTTCACCATTTTATTAAATTAAAAAAAAAAAAAAAAACCAAAATGCAGGTTGCAGTTCTCCAACCAAACACCCTGAAATCTGTGCCAGCTGTTTGTTTGGGGATCTGTTCATTTACCACCACACATGTATGGCGATCTGAAAATGAAGACTGCTTCATGGTCAGGAGATCAGCAGGGATGTGCCTCAGTTTCCCAGGAAAACCCAGGCCTGTATATATGTAGTGTTGACACTTGCTATGAACTGTTTTCAGTGAGGGGTTCCCTGGAAAAAAGTCAGGCATAAAGCTGTTGCTCTGTGACATGTACACCTAAGCAGACAGTAAAACAGAGTTCGACACAAAGATGGTTTTTACTCACCTCCAGACTGAATTTGAAAACCTTGCCTCCTGCATGCACAACAAGAAAACATTGCACCTTCCCCATCCAATTCTCCCCACCAAATTACTGAACTCTGAGCCTCCAGAGGTTTGTCTCATACAAGCTTAGCCATGTCCAGAGGGGAATACAAGATCTGTCTTATTCTATTGCTGCTGTCTGTGTATTGCAACTGTTTTCTGAGGCAATGAATCAAAGTGAAAAAAAAAGAACACAAACTGAAAAAAAAAAAGAGAAAATAATAGATATATAAGGAAGAAAGGAAAAAGAGGACAATAGCTGATGGATCATTACTGAATCAACAGAAAGATGACTATATGTTACAGCCAGAGTTGTTACCTTACACAATTGATTCTTGGCATTCTTAGAATCACCATAAATTAAAATATGATACCATAGTCACCTGAAAAAAACGTCATTAGGGCAGATACTGGTGTAAATATATGTGGAATGGCCACTTTACACCAGCCAATTTGCTTTACAATGATCAGCATCATAGGGCTAAAGAAAATCCTTGAGAATGCGGAGCAGGGATTAGCCAACAGCAAACATTTCTGTCCTGCCCTCACACACAGAGCAACTAACCTGAGAGTCAATTGCCATGACTCCAGCAACTCATGATTAATGCATGTGGTATGAAATATTCAGGGGAATATGGGTTAATAATGCCAGTACAAACCAGGAGAGACAGCCCTCCATTCATCATTTGCTAATGTTCAGCCTTGAGCCAGACCAAAGTGGGAGCCACAAGATAAATGACAAAGAGCCAGACAGGTTCATAGTTAAAAACATGATAACTTACCACAGTCTTCCACTGGTGCTGTGCTGGAAAGGAGGGAAGATGATTTATTGACATTATCTTGGTTTATTTTTGTTTAAAAGCTTGGCAATGGAGAGTGAATTGATACTGAAAAAGTCTGTGCAGGGTCCTGGTAGGAGACTTGACATATCCTTCTAAAATAGAGTTAGTAAATGTCCCTGTGCAGCCTTTCAAGCAAAATGGAGAGCAAGGAGAGAAATGTTCTTTATCTGAACAGTCTTTCAGTGGTTCTTTCACCATGGTGGGGTACATACAAGCAGGGGGAAGAGAAAGCCAGTGAAACAGGTTGGTGTGAGGGCACTCTAAAGTTGAATCTTTCTTCAGTGTGCCAAGCTGGAGGTCCTGCATCATGACATCCTTGACTTTTGCAATTCCTGTCAGTGGCTGAGGTGAAATCTGTGTCTCCCCAGCATCCAGAGGGAGTTCATATTTGACAGGCCATTGAAGGAAAATTAAAGGACAGGGTAATGAGCTTGGCATCAGGCAGAACTACCCGCAAGCAGAAAGTGTTACAGTTCATTTTTTCTTCCCTTGGGGTGAACCCTTGCTTTTCTTTAAAACAGTCCATCTAAACTGTTAGACTCCAAACAACCTCAAAAAATAACACGTCATATGGAGCCTCTTGTAAAAGGGGGTGAACAGTAAATATTCATGAGTGAAAATGCTGAGAAATGGCTAAGTAACTTAGGCAGAGTATTAGGAGACAGCCTGAGGTGGAAAAACCTCCTTTGGCTCAGTGTATTCTTCTTGGTAAGCCATCTGCCAGTGTCTGGTACTGGGGGCAAGAACAGGCTAGGAAGGCAAGTCAGAATCAGGAGACAAATAGGTGGGAAAAAGGATGTAATACATTCTTTAAGACCCTGTATGTCTTGATATGGAGTAACACAAAAACCCATTTTCTGAAGTTGAAGCCCTTTGGGTATTTTATAGTTATTATTTTTTTGAAAAAAAATATCTGAGTTAAGCCCCCTCAATTTACCTTGTTCTGTTCAAATACAGCAAAAGATTTATGTAAATTCGTTATTTTCTGTAGGAGTGTCATCTGGCTTTGCTTTTTATTAAATATTAATATATTTGTCTTGGGAAAAAATTAAATTCCTTCCTTGGCAAATCCTCCGGAAGTAGAAAGTTAAACTGGAGGAATTAGAGCCAGTATTGTCTTCTGCGGAATCTCGTCAGGGCAGAGCCTTATCCTGGCCTAGCTTTCATTATGTGAAAACTTTTCTGTACTTTTCATGGCCAGAGAAAGAAACAGAGGAAGCAATACAGTGAGTCCAGGCACTGAGCATGGAATGGAAGTTACAGCTGAATCCTTTCTCTGCACCAAGAGGAGCAGAGGAAGGAGGTCAAGATGCAGTTTTGTAGACACTTGCTCTATCATTTCCATTTGAGTGATAACCTGGAACTTCATGCTTTGGAAAATGTGAAAATATCAGATTACTCCCTGTCTCACTTTCTCTCCCCCACACATAAGAACCTCTTTCCCAGCCAACTGGCCATTTTCTGCACCAACAATTAGTCCAGTGAGGTCTCCACGTGGATGGTCTCCCTGCTTTGTCTGTCACATATCACTACATCAGTGTCTATAGTGCCAAAATAATCTCCACAGCTCATGCCTGACCTTTCTCATTGTTCTGATGAGAGGGGCAGAAAAAAATAAAAAGGCAACAAAAGACGTCTTCTTCTGCCTTTCTTGCACACTGGATGCCTTCTTTTCTATCCTCAAATGCTTTCTGCATTAGAAATTCTGTATTGTTGTGATCTACAAAAAAGAAATCCATTTTCAGCACTTGTGATGTGACTCTATTTCAGTTCCTCTTCCTTTTCAGCTCACACATTTTGTCCCCTTTCTTTTTGCCATTTTTGCAACAAAAGGAATTCTCTGTGTTATATCAAGGAAAGATCTACCTGGGGAACCATTCAATTGACTTACTTAAAGGCTCAGGTTGGGAGTGCTGCACGTAGAGGCCCTTCAAAATGTACTGACACTAATATTTTAAATGAGTTTCCTCTCCCCTTCTCTCCCACTGGTTCTGATCAGGGACTCTGGACAGTGTAAGGTCTTTGATATTTTCCCTCTTCTCTTTGTAAACAGTTCATAGGGAACAGGGCTCAGGTGTGCAAACCTGCAGTAAGCAGTGAACAAAAACAAGACACACGCCAGAATTCAAATATCACCAATATCTGGAGAGGGCTGGAACAAAACCCAACTGCAATGAAAATTTTCTCTTGCTTTGATTGCCAGGAAACACATGTGTTGGCCCTGTTCACCAGCCAGGCACGGAAGTATCCATCTTTGTTCCATTTTGCTTCCCCAACACAATAAAATTACTCTCACACTTGGTTCTCTGTTACTGGTGCAGAAATCAGATGGCCCATGAGGACTAGAAGAAACACAGCCTTGGGCTAAACTCAAATTGCAGTTTTTATAGGTAACTGTAACTGTACTGATTCCCTTCCACCGGCAGTCGAACATTCTCATCAGCAGTGCGAATATGCCCTGTCTGTTGAAGGTCTCATTTTTATAAATTGATTCTCTTGGCTGGTGGATGAATGTGCTCTCCTGAGCTCTGGCTGACAAGCCAACAGCCCTGGCCTTTGCCTGTACAGGAGACCCCGAGGCAGGCAAGGCAGTGCCCCTTCTCCTTCTCAGGTTACGACTGCACAGGGTCACTTCTGGCTGTAGTCAGCAACTTCCTCTTACTCTAAAGAGAGAGTAGATGCCATATCCAGGAATGTGAGTGTGTGTGTCTGTATTTTAATATCAAAAGAAATTAAAATAATGATGCAAAACTAGTATGAAAATTTGCTACAGCACAATTTGATTGTTCTGGGAAAACACGTCTCCCATTTTTAATCATGGTAATTAATTTCAAAGATTAAGAGGATTCATAGATGAAAATAAAGCATTAAGATTAGAAGAAGGATATGAACTTTACTGGGAATTTGGGTATTAATAGGATTTTTTTCATATTAATTTTAAATGCAGAGATGATGAAGATATAAAAATAATACCTAATATTTATATACTGTAGTGCTTTTCATCTTCAAAGCATTTTGCAAACATTACCTCTATTGCAGAAGGTTTGAGAAGAAATGGATTTCATTTTATAAATGAAAATGTTTCAGTTGATTCCATATTAAACTGCAAACAAAAGACATCTCTGCCATTCATGTCAAGTTACTGGCAAGTATTAAACTGGAGACAGATGTACCTCAAGCAAAGTTACTATTGAAAAAGAAAAATCTAGCTAATTGAAAATTTAAAAATAAATGCTTAAAGAAAAGAAGATAAGTATTCACACATCTTCATGGGTCAGACAAGGTGAAATTCATTCCTGTGCACAAAGGTTTGAGTGGAATGCAATTGGTGCATAGATCCTATCTGGCCTTTTGATTAACTTCACCCGCAGACTCCAAATAAATGGGTGCACATTACCCACTGCACAGCTCATTGCAAAACTAACTCATCTCCCTCCTTGGCTCATCTCAGCCCAGCCATGAAAGTGCACAACCCAAACCATTCTTCCCTGTTAAAATGGGCACCACTTCTAGAACTGCCGAGCTGCTGCTCAGTATGACCTAACTGCCACAATTTGCTAACCTCCATTTAAGAAGGTCCCAGATGTTTTCATTCCTGCCTGTGACTTGTCATAAAGGTCAGTGTCAAACTGCCTTTTGTGTTGTTCACAAATCAGACTGCAGACACGTCCCCACCACACCTCAGCAGCACTGGGCCCACCTTCCCATTTTGCTATCATGACATAACACCACAGATTCCTGGTACTTGGTGGATGCAACAATGGAGCCAAGATGTTGTCCTCAAACCGCCCCTTTCATTTGTTCCTTGATACCTAAGCTCCTTAATCCAGGAGAGGTGGTGCTGAGCATGGTATCACTTTAGTTACCATCTTTGACCTCAAAGTATCTCTTTCTCTGAACCAGCCTTAAACTCATCCCAGATCTCTCCACTGGAGCAGCTCTCCTGGTTCACCCAGGAAAGCTCATTCCAGGGTTCCGGTTCAGGTTGAGAATAATACTCTAGTACACTGAAATAATCTATCTGAACCCTCCAAACATAGACTGCATGACAAATACCCTGTGATAACTACACAGCTCTTGGGGGGCTCTGTCTGGGCAGTGCCCAAGCCCTGACCTCGGTCAGCCAGTGCAGTCCCTCGGAGCAGCACAGCTCACAGTGTCACACACCAGGCAGCCTCGGGCTCCTGTGGTACCACCTGGTTCACAGCCATGAATCCAGGAGAACAACAGCTGGGAAAACAGCATCTTGCAAACTGTAAGAACACATAGCTTAAATAGCCAAGAGGAAAACAAAATGCACCCGAGCCCTTTAATTGCTTCAGTTTCTAAAGCACAAGGAAGAAAAGGAGAGAGAAGCAGCACTCTGATCTGCTTGCTTACAGATATGGATACTTTTAGCTTATTGCCTGCACTAGTCTCTGCTTTCTAAAATCTCTCCTTATTAAGAACTCAAGCAAATTACCACTGAAGAGCTCTTATCTACACAGTATTATAAGAAGTGAGCAAAAGACTGATTCAGACCTGATGGAGAAGAAGTGCCTTGCAGCTCTGCCTGAGTGCACAAGCGGAAGGCAGGTTCAAACAGGCTGGAATAATTATAATGAGTTGTTTGCTGTTCTGCTTGGCTGGAAGGTGTTTGTTGTCGTGCTTTTTTAATTACTAAGTCCTTCTGTAGCACAATTTTCTTTCACTTGATCATTACAGCCACCTATGACATTTAGAAAGAAATAATTTGTGTAAGATATGGTGACTACAGGAAGAGTTACTGTCTAGTGAGTGGAATAATATGCCACGGAAAAAGAAAAATTCTAAAGGGGTTGCATCGATGAGACATGAATATAACCTTTATTTGCAACAGTGAAAGTCCTCAAGCACCTGGAAGTTAACTACTGACACAATGCAGTAAGTAATTTCATCACATTTGCCATATGCAGAGACAACACCCAACCCGAACCAGGATTCCAACTGCTTGCCACTTTAAAAGGTAGTAAAATAAATTGCTCTGAAAATGGTAATGTGCCAAACAAACCAAAAGGGGGTTTTGGAACCATTTTAAAACATTTCACAATAGAACCCAAAAGCCACACTCCTACTATCTGGAAGCTTACTGGCAAAAAAAAAAAAAAAAATTACTTGTCTTAACAGAAAAGTGACAACACCTAAAAGGTATAGGAGTGTGCATCCACATAAATCCCACAGACCCATTCAGAGGTAGTGTGCATGCATGGATCATAGATATAGGGCATATATGTATGCACTTCCTGGACCAGAAAAAAGGTGATAATAAACATGTAGTTCAGATTTATTTAAGAAAACTGCTAAGAGAAAGAAAATAACAAACTGTACGAACAGTTTATGATGTTTACTACTCTCTTCTGTGATGCAAAGGAGTTTTTGAGGGTCTTGGTCTAATATTTCTGAAAGGTCTTAAGCTTGTCATGGGATGCTGACAAATATTTTCTGAGTATGTTAGGCTGGAGACTCAGGGTGTTTGCTCTTTGTGGGTGCTTCTGACTTCAGTCTTTGCTACAGTTTCCTGAGACTGAGGAACTGGGATGAATGATCAGCTTGTTGTCCCCAGCTCTGTCTAGCCCAGCAAAAGGAACCCTAACCCAAGTGTTAACTCATTATTACAGGACAATATTGTCACAGATGGTCCTGGAAGAGCAGAATTGTTTGATGCATACATTTTCTAATGTTCAGGGCACAGAGTCAGGGACATCTTTCTAATCTAATATTAATGTTCCAGGATGTTAAACAACAGCTATTTAAAGTTCAGCCTTTTCAAATCAATAAGAACTGATCACTTATACTCAAGAGTTTTAACTCTGAATAAGAAATGTACCCTAGAATGTGACAGTAAGTGCAGAGCATCAAGATGCAGGAGCAGAGCCAGGAGTGATGATTCAGCCTTGGCCACAGCACAGTGCCCAAATTCTGCTGGCCTGGAGAGGGGTCACAAGTACCACCGGGGTCAGGGCAAATCCCCTGTTCTGAGAAAGACACAGGGGACCAATGTTTCCTTATTCTGAGAGAAAGCTCAGGCCTGACTTGATTTTTGTTGACAAGGGCAGGATTCCTCTCTCTGGATGTTATCTGTCTAATATTTACATATCTCAGGCCAGCTGATCCCGGAGGCACTGCAAGAACCAGAGGCCGATTTGTGCGAGGTGCAGAGTGGTCAAAGGTGATCGTCCCCAGGGGTGAGACCCCCCCTGCTTCCAGCCAGCCCCAGAGAGCACCTGAGATGCCTGTCAGGGAACACGGACCTCGCAACACTTGAGGTGCCTTTCTCCTGCATAGATCCTTCAGCATTTACCATGGTGGGCTCTGTATACCCTCTGCTCAGCTACCTGCCTCCTTGGAAAACATGAAAGCTTGATATCCTCATCTCCTCTGAAATCTGGCTGAGACAAACTTAGGCAATCAGGACAGATCTGCTTTTGGAAACAAGACAAGTGCTGTAGGATCTAAATGAGAAGATAGTCTCCTTTAGAGATGGATTTTATTTTGTGATGGCATTTTTGTTCTGGGAGAACAGAAGGGGATAACCTAAATCTCACACTTCCATAACGATGTTTGCTATACAGCCTGCAATGAGTCAGGATGGCATCTGCCATTATACTCAATGGGCTACAAACAAGCCTTGCTTTCCTTATACATGTTCCCTGTATAAGGAGAACAGGGAAAGAAACTATCTTTTTATTAGACCCACTGACTGAGCTGAAAAACACCAAACATTCCTTGTGGGGGAGAAGGTCAAAACCTTCTCTGCTCCTCCAGTAACATCAGCTAGGTTACCAAAAGTTAAGGCCTGCCCTTGCAATCCTTGTCATGGTTATAGTGGCTCTAGAGGTCTGTTAGAAATGCTCATACCAATATACCCTGTAAACCTGACACATAGATTAACAGGGAGGGAAGTCGCAAGACTGAGGTGGGCTTAAAGCAAAAACCATACCCACAACTGTTACAAAATGTGAAAGATTAATTTACTGCATCCCAGCTGGAAAAAAAAAATCTTGGCAGCACAGTGACTACATTATTTCACTTCTACAAACACAAAATAAATAAATAGGTGAAGCTGTATTGAAAACTGAGTAACTTCAGGGCAAAGCTATAAGAATCTTCAACATTAAACACAAAGCCTGTTGAACTTTTAACCCCAGAAAAGTCAGTCCTGTATTAGTCTAAATTTTTTGGTAGAAAACTAATTTTGAAATAATTGTATTTTAAAGAAATGGAAAATGTTTCGTTGGACCAAGTCACGCTAAAACTCAGCATATGAGTGATCAGAGTCAGCCCCATCACTTTTTCATCATTCATTACAGGTTATTTGCCCTCATTGGACTATAAACCCCATGAGGCACTGAGATGCAGCTTTGCATTACTCGAGCATGGACTTAGAGCACAAAATATTATGGTGCCAGCACAGGCACAGAGACTCCCAATAACCAAGTCCCAAAGTGCCAACGCACTCAAACAAATTCTGTCAGTCAGCAACAGTCAAAACATCTTAGAATAAAACAATTGTGTTGAAACAATGCAACTTGACATTTATAGATCAATAGATGTTTGTTTTCCAAAAGTTTTGATCTTTTAATTTTTCATCCCAGTTTTCAACTAAAACAAGTGTCTAAATATCAGAATTCCTCGAGGGATATGCCATTTCTCAATCTTCTTTAACAATAAGACCAAACTTTTCTTCCTGATCCACAGAAAACTATAGATATGTAGGTGGGATCAGAATTCACTTCCTGTTGCTCAGCTAGAAATCTGATTACATACTCAGAAGACTTAACAGATTTCCAAGCAATTTCCAGATTTGTCCTTTCCAACAAAGCTTGAACCCAGTCCAGGTTAAAACTAGGTCTCAGATGGAGGAGGAGCAGAAGTTTCCGTATTTCTTGCAGACCCAAATGTCGCTGCAGAGGAGCTGCTGCAGGAAGAGGAGTTGTCTGCAGGCACAGCCCAGGTGCCAAGGTCCCCAGCACAATCTGGGTATTGCCCTACAACCAAATCCATCCTGCTCCTTCTGCCTCCAGCTGGACTAAGGGCTGGCTTCCTCAGCAAACTCTATGTGTTAGAGGAAAGCCTTCTACTTTAAAACTAGATTAGTTCTGCTTTACTGAACATCCAAAATTTATGATATTTAACATGCTGAAATTGTATTGCCTTTAACCATCATATTATAAGCATGTGAAGTTTCGGCAAAATTCAGGGAAAACTGTTTATTCTAAGAAATGCTTGGGTTGGCAATCCAATAAATTCTCTAATAAGTTGCAAATTTAAGCCGTCACCGGACCACAACCAACAGTATAATTAGCTCAGTGTGTACCTCAGCTCTTTATCACTGCACAAAGACCCTGTGACACACAGGTGGGACCAGCCATCTGAGGGACAGGACTGAAAGGCTGGTCCTCAAGAAATGAACCTTCAGTGATGTCGTCCTCAACTGCTTTCATTTTCCATTTCTGCCCTGCATTATTATTATTATTATTATTATCATCATCATCATTATTATTATTATTATTATTATTATTACTGTTTGTTGAGGTTTGTTTGTTGTAACAAAAAATTGGTCAGAGATGAGTCTGTTACTGCCACATGCAGACACACAGCCAGGAACAGCCCCTGTTCCCAAAGAGCAGGAGCAAACAAAGTAAAAGGATAAGGGGGGAGAGAAAAGCAAGGAGAGACGATATGTCTTACCCATCCTGACTTAGTGGATCCCTTCACCCTGACACTGTTGTTTCCATGGCTCTGCAGACAGACTATTCCCTCACAAAGATAGAGCTGAATCACTCATTCATTGCTCTGTGATCTTCACAGCTAGGGAACAGAGTGCTGGAAATGCCATGATTTTTGCGGCTGCATATTCACCATCATCACTTGCTAACGGCAAGGTGCTGTAAAAGACATCTTGGAATTTTTCTCCAGCTAACGTTAACATGTTCAAAAGTTTAGGGAGTGTGCAGTGTCATCTGGTTTTCTTCTCAACCATCTCTTAAAGCAAAAACCTCAGTTTCTCATTGGGAAAAAAGTTCTAATTCTAATGGTGTCAGAAAATGATGTAGGTACCCTGCATATACCATTCAGTGTATGGTATGAGATGAGAACAAACCCACAACTAACTAAATCTTTCTATATACAAAATTAATTCAAGCATTGGCCGGAAACAATAATTTTCTGTAGCCTGCAAAGGGATCTGGATGAACTGCTTTTTATTTTTAACACCTTCCAGGCCCATGCTCAGACATTCTTCATACCATATGTACAGCGAACATAAAAGACCTTCACTATCTTCCACCAGTTTTACACTAGATAAAATCTGTTGGCTTTAATGAAGATGCACCTTTTTTCATATCTGTGTAAGTAAAAAGAGAACCAGATCCTCTCAGTGAAAATGTCAGGTTGCTAATGGTGTTCATTTTTACTTAGAAATAATGAGGAGAACTACCTGGCACAGAATTTCCCTGGCATAAGGAATAGTGCATAACAATGAGATTCATCTCAAGCATTTTGACCCATCCAAAGGATATATTCCACCACCTTCCACAGTAGATACAGAAAGGGATGTCCATGAGGAATCCTATCCCTTTTAGGTGTCTGTCCTGGGATTAGATAAATCTTCACTGGAAATTTTTCTCCCTGGCGCCATTGATGTAAAGGAAATATTTATCAGTAGCTGAGGATAGAAGACTAAGTTGACATCAATCCCATCACTGGCCCCTGCGTTTGTTAAAGCCCTGCAAGGCTGCAAATGTTCAGCTCCATTATGAGACAGTGCTTCAGCCATTCAACATTCAGAGTGAGCCCGGTCAGGGAGCCTGCACAATACTCCAGCTAAGGAGACAAGGAAGAACCCTCTGTTCTCTTCTTTGTCAGAAACACTCTCTAAACACCCAGCACCCACAGCTTCGTGAGCAATTTTTTCCATTAAAAATAAAAAATAAAATCAGAGTATTCCTTTGGTTGATCTCAGACATTGTTTTTCTTCACAAGCTGTCTGGTGAGGTACAATATTTTGTTTACCAAGATAATGAATAATTTGTTTCATGTTATTTGCTCTACTTTTATTTGTTTTTAAGTTAAACACAGCCAGGGTTGTTTCCATCAAACTGAAAATTTGATGCCTTCTGTGCATAACAAAACAAACATTTTTGTTCCTTTTTCCCCAAAACAATCCTCCACCAAATAGGAATAATTTGGTTTACATGAAGTTTCCGTTTTCAACAAGGAAATTATTCATCCAAAGGGACTCAAAACATGAGGATCATTAACTCATTACAGTTCGTGATATCCCCAGTGCAGTGGTAAGAGGACACTTTCCATGTTATTAAATTCTAGCCAGGATGAAATCAATGTACTTGCAAGGGCTGATGAAGCACCAGGTCTTTTGAACGTGACCCTAAGAAACATATTCAGAGGCACCAATTTTCTGAAAAGAGTGGGTGCTTTCTTTTTACGTTAATTAAGACCACTGTGTGTTGCCTAATGCAAAATGTGTTTAACAATGTTGCACTCTCGTGACTTATGGTGAGAAAAGGGCTCTGAGTTCACCGAGATTTTGTAGCTTCATGTCGCTGGCAGCAGCTACTCATTTATCCACCAAACATTCCCTGAAGTTCTTAAAGGCATCTGGTCCTGGCTGCGTCTGACATGCAGGGACAAAGTGGTCCAGAAGAAGAGAAAAGACACTTTCAGCTTGGAAATTGATGTGAGTGGTGTTTATCACATCAGAAGCAGCCCATGAGAAGGGCCTTTCATCATAAGGGGGAAGTGGTTATCAGAAGAAAAGGGTTATGCAGTGCCACCACCACACACCACCCCAGCTTACAGAAGTGTGGAGCCTCACAGGAAGCGCTTTTGCTGGTGAGGGGTAGGGCAACACACAAGCCACGTTTCCAGGGAGATATAAAGAGTAAATCACAAATAGGTGTCTAGCCTGTGGTTCCCTAGGCATCAGTATCCTCTCCTTCAGACTGAGCAGGTTCTCACATGTTTCTAAAATCTGATCAAGTCTTTAAAGTCTTTTGGTTTGATCCCCCAAACCTCTGTCTGCTCATCTGTCTAAATCTGCCGGTTCTTACCACTCACTAGGGAGTTTTCTTCTAGAGTCAGGAAATCAAGACCTTAAATCAAATTTCTCTGAGCTGACTTTTTGCACGTTCCCTGTGTTATATGCTTGAATAATTCTGAGAAAAACATTTATTGCTGAGGTCTGCACCATATAACTTGACCATTGAAGTAGTGATGCCGAAGACAGAGGAAAAGATATACTGGGTTAATGAACCATGCCCACATCTATGCTTTCTGCAAAAAAAAACCCCTTCAAGTGGAAATTATTGAGGTTTCCTTCATGTCATTCTATTTGTCAGAAGACCTTCGTCCTTCCAAATGTTTTACCACTGGGCTTTGATGGTATAATGATGTCACAGGGAAAGTTTTGGAGTGCAAGATTTCAAGGGGTCCTGAACATTAGAAGATGATATTCCATTTTTTATATTACCTCAAAAATTTCTGTGCTCAAGAACCACTTTTCTGGTTTCTGTGCTGAATTAGAACTCAACATTTAAGGAAAAAAAATAATATAGACTAAACAATATCATATGCAGAGACAATTCTATCCAACCTGCCATGATTTTCACATGTTAAATTTATCCTAAAACCTATTTTACAACTGACTGATTTGTGCTTTAGCAGTTTATAAGATTGATGAGCAAAACCAAATTATTTCCTATATCATATTGGTCAACAATTTGTATTTCTGATAATGATTGTTTTTGTTTGTTTTTCTCCATGTACATGATCAAAGGCTATCAGAGAGGTAGCTTGGGGGGTAGAAGAGGCATGTCTTCTTAAGCATTTTTAGCTCCAGCAGAAATATATGATATTGTGTTGAATATTTTTCATTTATTTAATGAGAAATCAGAAGGCATTGCCAGCCAGATGCTTTTCATTATGATCTGTGTTGCAAATATTTGAGTGTGCCAGCCTGAGAATTAGATGCTACTAATATTGTACCTCTTAATAGGATTGAAGAATCCTCCTACTAAGAAGTACAATAGTTTGTCCTGCCACAATGAACTTCTTTCAAGAACTGAATGCAAAAATAGGTGTTTTGTCAAAGAAGTACTCTGCAGTCATAAAACTGGAGAAGGACACAAATACTTCTGTGAAGTGTTTTACTGAATACAGCTTTGGCTTGGTTTGGATGAGAGGCTCAAAAGTGGGCTGTAGAGGAGGAAGGCATGTGCCACTGCTACCTCAAAGGAACTGCTGTATGGGGGGCACGAACCCTGACTGTACCTACATCTCATTTCACTGCCCAAGCCAGAGAAGCAGGGAAAAAAATCATAAAGGTTTTTCCATTTATCTGGTGTTTCAATTTTTTGGGCACAAACTAGTCTCCACACAAAACTACCCACTCCCTGGTAGCTCTACTACTCCTGCCAGTGAGAATGCCAGTGGAATTGGTGATTTTGCAACACATTCATGTTAGTGCCTGGATGATAATATCAGACACATTTCTCTGCCAGCAGCTAATAGGTTTTTCAGTCATCACCATCCACACAGGTCAGTCAAACAACATTGAACCAGATGCTCAGTGCTCTTTATTGCATTGCCACTCTCAAAGCCATCTACACTTGACTGTTTGCCAATTTTTCTTTTAATAAAAAATCTCTTTCTTTCTGTTTGTGCAGAAATCCATCACAGAAAAGAATATTATTTACAGTATACTCTGGCTACTGGCTATGCCAAAAATAGTGCTTAACAACAGGAGGAAAAGATCTGCCACTCCACGGAAAGAGCTACATCTAATGCCAGCCATAAAATTACTGCTCTTTCCACCTCCAGTAAAATTTATAGGCAGTACTGTCATTTAGGGTTTCATGAGGATGGACTTTCATACTTTATGGTGAGTACATTAATAGCTTCTAACTACTGAAATTTCTAATCATCTATATTGAAAAAAGAAATTTATTACCACACTATTAGAGCCATTTTAATGTTCTACAAGCATATTATTTGCACATTTGATTATAAGTCATCAGTAAGTCCTTTCTAAGAAAATTACTTTAATGTAACTAAGTAACATGGTGGTTCTGCAGACTGTGGGTGAACATCAGTCCTTTGCTAACAACCAGAAAAACTCCTGGAGAAGGGAGACTTGAGTGATGTCATGGAATCTGTTTTGGTTAATTTAGCAAGGATTGAGCTGGTGATACCTGGATTAGGGTCACCAAGGAGCTACAGATTAAACCAGTGGTTTACAGGCAATGAAGGAGGATTATGACTTCTGCGGAATGAAAACCAAAAGGCTACATGTGGAGCCTGGCCTTTCCAGACAAATTATATGACATTTCTTCACAAAGGTAATCTGAAGGAGGGAAAACGATCTTGTTGCCATTCTTGTTTGCTGCAAAACTTCACCTGAATTGAGATATTTAGGATCCTAATGTTGTTCTCCACAACATTAAAGCTATAATGCCTCCAGTCCAAACCACTGCAGACGACGGGGCCAGCTCAGTGCTGGTTGCTTGGGGCTGTGTCTGGTCAAGGCTTGAGTATCTCTGAGCATGGAGAATTCACAGCTTCCTTGGACCCTTGTTCCTATGTTTGACCACTATCACTGGGGGAAAAAGCTCTGAGTATCTCTCTTTCTGCAACTTATATTCACAGACTCTTCTCTCACTGCCGAGAAGAGTTTGTCTCTGCCTTCTCTACTCCTTCTGTCAGGTAGCTGAAGCCAGTAGTGAGGTTTCCCCAAGAGTGAGTTTCTCCCTGAGTTTGTCCTGGTAAACACTGTTTCCCCACTGTTTGCAGGAAGCACACAGGAGTCTATAAGAGACTTGAGGAGAACCATTTCTTTGGTTATCAGCCCAACTACTCTTTCCAAGCTGGGTAGGAAATCAGGTTGCAGATGCCACATCCTCCTCACTTCAGGTGCATTAACATCAGCAGATGAAAACATCTGAGATTCCTGCTATTGTTCTTCGTTTCCTTCAAGTAAATGCCACCTCTCTGTAAAGATGTGATAACACGCTGAGCCTCAGCAGTAATAGATTTCCATGTGAGATGTCTACATCAGCTGCTCTGCAGCACCCTGCCGCTGCTGGCATCTAATTATACACCTAGGCACTTTCAAGTGATACCCATGTGTGGTGCAGCTGGAGACATCTCTGTCACTTCATGTAGCTTTAAGAGTTTCAGTGACACACTCAGAAAATGCTGCAGCAGGACCAGGGCCCCACAGCGCGAGCAGAGGAGTGTGGAGAAGGACAAGTGCCCAGAGCTTGTGGATCCCCAGTGCATCCCCTCCTCTCCCCCTCACTCCACCAAGCTCTGCCATCGGATGCTGTGACCTGTGGCTGGATGGGAGCAGAGATGTTGACAGATGCCACCAAAACCAGGATCCTCAAGAACTTTCCCCCCTCCCCACCAGAGCTTTCCAATCTCGTGTGCCTCCAACCGCGGCAAAGGCACGCTGTACTGGGACACTGCTCAAACCACCAGGTCTCTTTGTAATTGATTATCTCTCCAAGTTCCCTTTTGATTATCTGTCTGAAAACAAAACTCTGTAGCTAAGCATTACTTGTTTTTTATGTCACTGCTGCTGCTGTGTCAGGGCAGTGGTATTAATTTTGGACACTTCATCAAAAAAATTTCCTTTTGTGTTTCCTTCTTGCAGCCTCGAAACAAGTAAGGCAAATAATGAAACTATCAGGACTGAAGAAAGGAACAACATATTAGGCTTTTTATTACTTACAAAATTTATTTCACTGCTGTTTCAGCTTGCTCCCATCCTTGCCAAACGGCAAACATCTGGATATATTTTATGGAAACAAATGCTTAGGCCTCTGTGGCCACATCATGGTGCTGCACAGCATAGGGCCTTAAAGGTCTGCAGCACCATTACGTGCATTGCAAAAGTACAAATAAGAAACAGAAGGATTTTTACATGGTGCTGATTTTATGTACAACACTGTCACTTCTAAATGTATGCTCACCGTGCACTTGCAGCTCAGTACACCTGGTGAATTTGTCAAAATTGCACAAGATGCCAAGAAAAGGCCATTTGCAGCCCATCTCTGTTTCAGTGATATTTGTGGTAGTTTCACAGCCACAATTTTGCAGTGAGGTGTTGTTTTTTGGGGTTTTTTTCCACTTGGAAGGTGTTAAACAACTGTTTCTTTATAAATTTTATTGCTTGTGGAGGGCAGAAATCTAAAAAAAAAGAAACTTGAGAAATAAAATTTTCCTATTCCTTTGAGCAATAATTGATTTTTTCACTTCACTAAAATGCTTAAGGCTTTACCTCTTTATCTGAAATTACTCTGGGAAATCATTTCCAAAATTAGACTGGGATGGGAAAGCCAGGTTGTCTGCAATCTCAAGCACATCTTGTGCTCCCCTTCACTGTTATTGAAGCAAGATCTGAGCCAACACTTGCTGTCTGCTAATGGAGTTACTCCATGCAAACACTGTTTATTTGCATAGACATCTGGATCACCAGAAAATGGGGTTTAAATTTGGACCGACAGAACACACATGTGCACACACCCTAAATTTTTCAACATCCTAATATATACAGTGGGGTCTAAAAGAATGAAAAATATCAGATCCAAAATTCTTGCATTAGTCCTGCATTAAGGTTGAGTGGATTTTTATTGTCTGGGAACTTGCAATATTGCAAATGGAATAAACAGGAGAAAAAAAGGGAAAAAAATCTCTTTAAAGGAAAGATATAAGTGGAAGCTGAAACAAAAAGTATTCATCTTTATTCAGAAACAGTAAATCCACCTGCCCACTTCCACTTCCACACAGTAAACTTGCTTTAAAGGCAGTAACATGTGGAAAAATACATGCAAATTTCTGAAAGATTGAATGCAGTGTTTCATTGTGCTGGCCACAGCCAAAATAGTGTGATTGGACTGACCTTTAGAGCAGACTCACATCGGCATCAACATCAAATAGAACCTTTTTTGTCTTGTGCAGGATGTTTAAGGATAATCCATTTCCCCTACCCAAACATATTGATTACTCCTCCTTTCCTGGTGAACAAACAAGTGTCCTCTGTCTTTGCAAAACACACATTAACCTTTCTGTTCTGTGTGTGTATGAACACAAATATAAACATAAACATCACTTTTAAGTATATGTATGTATATTGCCATGTGATGTGTATGTCTATGCCTATGTATGAGTGTGTGTTTAATGTTTGCATTAGTAAAATTCCATGTCACCAAAAGAAGGTGTCTGATCCTTTGAGAAATCACAGAATTAAATGTCTCTTGAATGGCACCACTTTTATCTGAGGTACAAACCATGGCAGTACCCTGAGCCAGGGGCAGAAGGAGGAGCCTCATGAGGAGATGAATTTCACAATCTGCTTTGCTGGTCCACCTCAAGAGGTTACTGTGTTCTCCAGAGAGATGGTCAGTAGTGGGGTCACTGCAGGCCCTATGTGACAAAGGGACATATGCCAGGGGTTGCTGCCACCTCCCAGGAAAATCTCTCTGGAGGGAGAACTGTGGTGACAAACCAGCAGTCACAGCCAGACTGGCTTTTCATGTGTTTGGATCAGCATCTCACGTTGTTGTGCCAGCATGGCTTGGCCAAGGGGCCCTGGCATCCACAGACAGGAGAAAGAAACTAAACCCACCCCATGAAAACCACCAGTGCTGCTCTCTTCCTGATGGTAAGTTTAAGGTTACTAATTAACAGCTCCCTATTAACAGAGCCAGGCAAGAGGCCCCAGCAAAATGTAATTTGAAGATTTGAGGTAAAGGGAGAAGGGATGCAGTTTTATTGCTTTGAAAATTGTACTTTAGAGGAATTAAGCATTGGAAAATGTCAAGAGCTCAAAATGAAGTGTTTGAAAGTATCTTTTTATGTATTTATTTACAGCTTATTGGTTCAATGAAAAAAAAACACATTAAGAGTTTGAATTTTTCATTCTGTCTTAGGAGAGGGAAAAAATTCTCATCTCAGAAATTCTCTAAGGGTGAAAAACCATTTTTTCTGAGGTTTGGCTGAGCAAGGGTCATTGCTGATTTCCCATGTTAGTTTCCATGGATTCTTCCCATTAATATAGCTCACATCCATCCACTGCTATGGGTAGCATAGCAAGCTCTTGAAAGTACAGGGTGCCTTGGTGTTCTCTGGGCATGCACAGTGATAATGCATCAGTCAGCACAGAGTAAGGCTTTGCAAATCGAGATAAGATATTGACACCTTAGTATAAGGAATAAATTATTTTATTCTAGACCAGACTTACAAGCTTTGATCTCACTTTCAGTGGATGATCAAAGTTGGACACCAACTCCGCCTTTGATAGCCAGACCAAATCTATGTAACAGGAACAGAGTGTGTCAAGCATCCACCAAAGTCCTGAGGCCCCGAAGAAGAGCCAGATGCTTTGTCACAAGACATCTACACTGTGTGGACCCAGGTTACACTCACTTCCTCCTCTGAGCCCGGGAGTCTTCGAAAACTTAAGGGGTCTCATCCAAAAAGCTGGAAGCTGTAAGTTATGTTGTGCCATACAAGCAGAGCAGAGTAAGTCAAGGATGTCTTTAGTGTCCAAGGGGTATGGACATGGCTTGTAATGATGGAGCCGAGACCTCTTCAGTCGTTCAAATCCTAGATGTGCATGGGACTAATAATTTTCCAGCACTATTAATACCCCCTTTATAAGCACAAAATTTCCCTAAGTTTGTGCCTCAGAGCCTACTTGCCATCGCATATTCAGACAGCTTCTCAGGTGCAGCAAGACTACTGGCAACCTCTCTTCCAGGGACGCACCACATCACAGCACTGAAAAGATTCTGTATAATTGGAAAATTAGTCAAGCGCAAACAGGTGTCAGTGGGCGATGGTACAGGGAGGTACAGTCCTCTTATCTCAGTGTTTGCAAACCTGTCCCGGCTCTCAACAAAGCATTTCCCAATCTCAGTGGTAAAGGAAAAAATAGCTCTGAAACGTGTCTGAACAACAGCATCCAGAGGGCTCTGGTAGTATGCTGGGCTGAATCTACCAGATGCTCATACTATTTAACTCTCCAAGCTAATTCAGTGCAAAGCCCTGTTACATCTTAAAAAGCAACTACCCGCTAAGAGAGCTGATGGGGAAAAATTAATTTACCACTTAACATTACACTGATCAATAATCTACTAACTCTAACCTTGCTAGAAGTGGACTTTACTATGATTCATGGTCAATCATTTGAACTTTCATTCCTCCAGAGTTAGAGCCATGATTAAAAAAAGGTAGATTTTCAGTGGGCAGAAATTTAAACATTTAACAGTTACCCACAGGGTTAATATTGGTGGATTTGTCATGGGAATGTTTTGAACTTTTGAAAACATGGTCCATGCTTTCCTTTCCTTCACTACAGGAAACAAGCTGCTTGCCTCCAGTCTGTACCAAAGGCAGGTCATCTCCTGACCTGTTCCCTTTAGTGGCTTCCTATCACACCATTCTTAGAAATCAGGTCCACAACTTCCAGACAGTGCATATGCTGCTATCTGACCTGTCTGTTGCAAGTGCAAAAAGAATTACTCTGGCATGCCAGAGGCTGAGCTGCAGCAAGTGTCATCAAGATTAATGACTTCATCATGGCAAGCTGGACAAATCAATTAGAGTCCTTGAAGGCAGTGAGAAAGACCAGACCCCATTACCCATCCAACCCATCTGTCACCATGAGCTCCAGACACTGCTCAGCACTGGCTGAGGGTGGGTGGACTCCACACCTTACTGCTGCCCTCAGCTCCTGAGACACCCTGCAAATGCCACGATTTCCTGCGCCAGGTACTTTGCACAGCTCACTGGGAACATCCCAGCCAGGAATGTGAGTGTGACCAGCCGAATTGCCCCCACTGCAATCAGACTTTCTAGGAAGTCTCTGCTTAGATTCACATAGCTCTCAGTGTGTACCATCTACTTTCCTTTCTCTGGAAATCAGCCAGAGAAGCATATTTCTGCAAGCACTTAAAGGGTAAAAGACCTTACGTTAGCTGAGCAAGTGTTAAGGGACATTAAAATGGGGGGGGAAAAAAAGAAAGAAAGCAGACATTGGTAAAACTTTTTAATGCAAGATTAGACAGGGCTTATCTGACCTGCCAGAGAGACTAAGAAGGAGGCAGGCTATAAAGCAAAGTCAATGCATTGTCTCTTCCCCATTCCGCTAATATTCTGCCTGTGATGATGTGAGATTCTCCAGGCAAGAAAAGAACCCCCCACCTCCACAGGGCACGGTGTCCTTGAAAGAAAGGCGAGTGCGCAGGTGTATGATTCATTCCTTTGGTTAGGCATAGACTGAAGAACTCTTTTGCTCTTCAAAGCAGCCCACTCCACAGAGAGACATCTGGTAAATCCTACATGAGTTAATCTCCTGCCATAGTCTCGAAAATGCACACAAATGAAACCAGGTTCCTCCTGCTGGCAGCTTCTCTGCATGGGAGGAAATGACGAGCCTTGTCCTTGAAAGGTGATTGCTCCACGGGGTATGGAATAGAGCTCCCTGTAGGAGAGGGTCTCGCCCCCATGCTGAGAGCTGATGCAATGACTGTGAAGGAGCCTTTTAATGATGGACAAAATAAATCTGCTCTGGTGTATTTGTACCTGATGGAAATTGAGGAAATCTGGGCCAAAGTGAGGATGCTTGCTGGAGGTGGAAGGTGATCCAAAAAGTTGCTGTCCTTTTCCTCCACCCTCTGCCAGAGACCTTTCAAGGGTTTAGAACTCCACATTACCCCCTCTGCCTGCTCTCAGCTGCTCTCTGGTGTTTTCTCCCAGGGAAAACACCACCCCACATGCCCACTCTGACACTGTTAATACACCTATGGCTCTGTGTTTCACCTTCTTAAGGAAAAATTAAAAGAATAATGTCACAGCACTTCTGAGTAAAACATACTGCAGTAAAGTATCAACAGACCTGGGCTTGTCACTGCAGAAGTGACAGTAGACCCTTAAAGACACTTCAGTTTCTACCCTCAAGATGCCAACCTCTGTCACGACCTACCAAAATGTCTTTGGAGATCTAAGCTCTCTGTGGAAGCCTCTTGCTTGTGATTTAACAGGGGACACATCTAATCCTGTGAGGTGTCCCAGGGCAAATTCTCAGGGATTCAACATTTTAACACATTGCAGAGCTTAAGACATTTTCCTGCCATTCACATCTCAAACTTGGTACAGTGGGATGTACGACTTTGTTAGTGGATGGTGAAAGTCAGATGTGTAGGAAGGTTTGGGCATTATGCTCTGACATAGACCATCATTTATGCATGTGGGGCTTTTTCCACAGAGGGAGAAGGGCTTGAACTCAGCCATCTCTTGCAGCCCAGCAAGAAAAAAGACTGGATCTTGTGGATTGCCTCCATAGAGGTCAGGGTTTAACTGATGGCACTGATGAAATGTAAATGGAAGATATTACGTAAAAAGAATTGCATAATGTTCCCAGATGTTTTCAATTTTCTGAGTACTTCTAAAAATAAAACGAGCTTTTAATACTTAATCAACATAGTTATTCATTCTCTTTCACCCAAGATGAAATTTTCCATGAATTTTTTATGGATACACGTTAGTTATTATTGCCTTTGGCTTCCTGGTTCAGACACAGTTCTGCCCTCTGTTCCACTCATAGTACAAATTATCTCCCACTGCATAGACTGGGTACACTCTTAAGTCCTTGAAAGCTCTTCAATTGATTTGGTTTAGCTAAACTTACTTCAGGAGTGGAAGATTTTCGAGGAATGCCTTAGCTACCTATTGGGAACATAGCTCACCCCTCAGTAACATCTGGCCACAGACCCATGTAATCTCCTACCCTGGACTGGCACCCATCTCCTACAGAGCCTGCAACAGCCTGGCAGGATGGGCAAGGTGGGATGTGCCTTATTGTGGATGCCTGTCTACTATTTATTTCTTTTCATACCATCCTGCACTTGTAGGTGCTGGTGGCAAGGATGCTTCAAGCATGGTGAGACGAAGACCTAATCTGATGGTGCCAGGCTGGATTTCTCTCTTCAATTTCTCTATGCATCCAGTACTAATAAAAACATCCACTGCAGGGAGAGGAAGCCTTTAGGCACAGTAAATCAGTGGGATTTTGGGGGTTTTTTTGTTCTGGACTTAAATGACTCTGTGATTTTTATTCCTATGTTCATTGCATAGCATGCTACAACACATGTCCTTAAAGATGAGAATGTGTTTTCTTGATATATCAGAGATGAAATCCCAGCTGATTTGTGCCTAAGGTCCTTGTGTAAATGCACAGGATGCATCTTGGCAAACAAGTGATTCAAAAGGAAAAGGAGCACAGAGAAAGCCTGAGCGACCACTGAGAGGCTGATGTGACTGTCTGAACAAATCCGAATGCTTGCATGACCACCTCCTAAGAGCACAGTGCTGCGAACAACAGCGGAAGAAAATGACCAGGGCGCTATTGAACTGTCAGCCAGAGACAACAGAGAGGACACTCAAGTGGCATGTCAGATCCATGTAAAAATAAAAGCCTGCAGCTTCGGAATGTTTCTGTGAGTGCTTTAGCTTGTCATGCCACCTCCCATCTCTAAGGAAATCATGAACCAACAGCAGGGAGGACTTCGTGTTAGGGACAGGCGAGAAGCAGGAAACAGGATTGGTATCAATCCAAGCACAGCTACTGCTTGGCCTGGTATCAGCACCAGCCTCTGCTCAGCATGTCCCACACATAAAGCAGGAGATTGCCCAACAGCACCGAGCAGCCACTACTGCAAAGCTGAAAGGCAATAGCCCATTATGTTGTTTTCAGCAGCACTGCTCCACACTCAAACAGCGTTTAGCAAAGTGCCTTGTACATCTTTTTCTGCCAACGTTGGGAATCCATTTAGAACAAGCCATTGAGCTTTATTTTATTTTAGTTAAATATTTTTTCCAAATGCATTAAGATAAATATGTATATTAGCAGTCACTAGGACAAACAGAGAATATTCATTTGCGTTTATCACAAGCAAATGTACGCTTTACCTCTCATAGAGGGAATTTCTCCCGTGATGAATTAATCTTTATGAGCTAGTTCTTATTTCCTTCATTCCTTTGCAGAAACCACAGCTTTTTAAAAAAATAAAATGAGTGTTAATTTTTTTTGTTCTGTGAATTGCATTTTCTGGTAACCACTATTTATAAAAGGGATGACTGAACCTCAGCTAAAGTACTACCGCTCAGAAACCTAAAAAGACCAGAATATTTATTTCTGTCTTCAGCCCTAAACATTTCCATTGAATTTCCAGGAGCCCTTGAAGGGAAAACCTTTTCGTAATAACCCAAGGCAGCCAGCAGGAGCTGTTACACTCTGAAATTAGCAACAAGCTCCCCACAGGTTGTTCTATTTTGTTCATGGAAACCACCAAACAGATTGATCTGGTCTGCCATCAGGCTCGTTATAAAGAATTGTGGGAAGAAAAGGAGATTGAGGACAAGGTCCAAGTGGCTTCAGTGGGGTGTGCAGCTGTATTAACACATATTGCCCATGTGCTGCAAGAACTGCAGTCACCAAACACCCGCCCCAAAAGTGCACTGAACCCCACAACCTCCCTCTGCCCATTTACACATAGAGAGCTTTTAATTTCCAAACCTAAGGCTTTTTCACTTTTCTGGCTTTTAGAGGAGTTCCTCTGTCTCTCTGTCACCATTCTGCCAGTGCCAAGGCCACCTGGATAAGCTGCAGAGACCCCTGGGGATGGCACAGGTCTATTCCATGATTCTATGGCTCTGAGGACCACCACTGGGACAATGCAGCTTGACCCTCTGGAGGACACTGAGTCAGTAGTGGAAAAGCTCTGACTTCCATGCCTCTGCTGCTGATCAGTTGAAAAGTCCATGGTATAAAAAGCCAATTAATTGATATTATTTAAAGACCGCTTTTCAGAGGAGTCCTTTGTTGGAGGAGCTGAATCTCAGCTCTGTGCTAAATTATGCACAGGAGTTAAGGGAGGTGAGAGTAAGAAATCCACTGGGTAATCATAATCACTGTGCAATTAGGTTTGATATCATAATAGAAGGTTACTCTCCTAGGGGTAATGCAGTGAGGGTGAACTTTAAAAGGCCAGATTTTAAAACTATGAAAAAAATTATTAACAGAAGGCTCAAGGGCATAGTGAAACTCTTTAACAACTTAGAGCAAATTTGTTCCTTGAGTAACTCCTCTAGTAGCCCCAGGAGTTGTACCAAGGGTGAGTTTGGCTAATGTACTCAGTCTGGAGGCTATTTAAGAATCTGTGCTAGAGAGGCAGATGGTGGTTGGACCTTTGATCTGAAAATAAGAACAGGAAGAATGAAATCTGCACGGCTGAGCAGGGTTTATTGAAAATAAACATTCTTTTAAAAATTAAAAAGAGATCTGACTAAAGAGAAGAAAAGAGGGTAGGGTAAATGCAGACAAGCTACAGAGGAAGGGAACGTAGAGATATAGGTCTATAAAAAAAATCAAGGTATTTCTGATGCAGTAGAGAAGAAAAAAATTAAACCCCCAACCAGGCATATAATGAGTGAAACTTAGAAAGCGCTGTTGTTATGTGACAGCTTTATTGTACCTAATTAACTCAAATATATGTATCTGCTGGAAGACACCACTCTCCATGGTTACTTGCTGTCAGATGTGCTAAAGCAGGCATTTCTTCTGCACAGCCCTCTATCTTTGTGGGGAGAAGGGGAGGCTGAAAATCAGAGGATGCTGAAGCAGGAATAAAACCTTGGCCTGAGTTATTTGTACGGATGTGACTAAAGAGATTCCTTGTCTCTGCCACTTTCTGTGGGAAATTAGAGAGTGACTTCAGCAGTGATTTACTTTAACACTGTGGAAGGTGAACAGGACCTGAGGAAGGAGTTATGTGGCCGGGAGATCACTGGGGCAGTAAATCACTCAGAGCAGCTGGTTCCCAGCCCAGGCTGTAGAGAAAACAAACCACACGATAGTGAACCTGTCAAATAAGGTGCCCCACTCCCCTTATGGGGTGAAATCCCCACTGGAAAAAACTGAAGGATTCAGTGCCAGCTCCTATTGTGCAACAACAGCTAGGGAAGTCTCCCTGGGAGCACTGTGGGAGCAGAACCCTGCAATGCCTGGGGAAATGCTGCTATCCAGGCAGTGCTCCCAGCTCGGCCAGCACCGGCACTGCGGGGCACAGCTCAGAGTCCCTGGGCTGGCTCACACCCCAAGAGCGGTAGAGACAACCTGCCTGGGAGGTGATCCCCCACCCCTTGCAGCCACCATCCAGCTGGAGCCACGCAGGACACAAGCACAAGGATCTCAGCATGGAAAAACCAGAAAGTTTAATTACATTTTTTATTAATTTTTTTTTCAAGTTTCCTAAAATGTCACCATTCTTTCCTTTCATGTTTGTGCAGCCTTAAGCACAACAGGCCCTTGAGCTCAGCTGTGCCCCATAATGTCACCGTAATGAAGGCAAATAAATGACAACAGGGAGAAAACCAACTTCAGTCACCGTAAGGAAATATTGTTCCTTCAAAGCAATTCCTTACCTGAAAAGTTAATAAAATAGCACATAAAGGTGACCTGCTAGATATAATTTACTTGGCTTTTCAAAATGTTTTTGATAAGGTTCGTCATAAAAGAATATTAATGGTAATGAGAATGATCTTACATTTATGGTCGTACCTTTCATTCAGATGAATCCCAAAGTGCTTTACAAAGTTTTTACTAACTGGTTGTACAAATCATGCATCATATATATCCCCAAAGTGTTGTTAGATCTGGGAGAAGGCATGACAGATATTTAATTACCTAGCATGCTGCTATTCAATATTTTAGGGCAGGGTGTAAAAGCAAAAGCTACAACCATGTGCAATTAGATTAAATTTAGGCAGGTAAAAGCTACTTTCCAGAGCTGACATTTGGCTGAAAACCAAGCTCATCTTCTCCCTTTGCCCTCACCCAAATGTTGAGGGATGCCTTAGGCTGAACAGATGAATGGCTCAGCTGGAAAAAAGGCATCTTTCTGCGATTGTTCCCAAATGGACAGTGACTGTCTCAGGCTGCTCCTGAACATTCAGTTGGATGTTTATGGGTACCCATACTTGGCCATCTAACTCCAGGGAAGCACCGTCATTTACATTTTCTTCTCCAAATTTTCCGTAGCTTTTTCACCTGTGTCCTTCAGCTTCATAAGCAGCTGCCAATGCTGACAGCCAGCAGCAGAGCATCTTCAGCTCTCATTAGCCTCTGGGAAACAAAATCTCACTTTTGCTTTGAGGTGCACACCTGAAACACTGCTAATTCAGAGCACCATAATCTTGAAGAAAGTTCCAGCCATAAGCATATTCTGCTTAGAGAGAGTATCAGAACACTTAATTTAAAGGCACAGAATGTGTCATTTAATTGCCTGAAATCAAAGGTTTCATATTTTAATTAAGCTTTTAAGAGAACATTTCATTGCACTGATTTTTTTTAAACTTCTTTTCCTCTCAGATGTGAAGGTCATTAAAGAGTATCTTTCCTGACTAAGCAGTAGTAACAATAACTTCACCAGAGTAGTGTGTACAGGGTGGATACTACCCCAGGCCTGAACTTCACACACTACCAGTGATCAGTAAATGATCATCACTCAGTATGCCTGGCTAAGTGCAAAGGGCTGCCCGAACTTCCAAGTCCTCTATTTCTGGTCACCTGCAAAGAAAGAAGATGCAAAAAAAGCTGAATCATAGCTTCTCCCTAGGTACATATTCCTCCATGGTGGGGATGCTCTGGAAGCTTTTCTACTCTCTCTTAAATGAGCAGCCTAAAACCAGATACCTGAGCAGTGTAAAAACAAAGCCAGAAACTTAACAGGTCGGGGTTGAGGAGGACCTTGGAGGTACCAAGGCATCCTAGTTTTGTAGGCAGAAAGATTTCAGCCTTGGGCACACCTTTGAAATGTTCTGTCTAGCCTCTTCCCAAGGCAGCACACATCTTGTGTTTATCACCACCCTGATGTATTTTTCTCACAGCTAAACAAAGGACAGGGTCCCTTCCTCCAGCATGACAGCTTCTCAGACTTTGCAGTACAATCCATATTTCATATCAAAAGAGTTCCCCTCAAATTCAAGTTATATAAGTCATATATTGCTAGGTAAACATGACCTTCCTCTGCCAAGTCTTTCAGGCCAGAGAGAGATGCCAAAACAACAAAAATCTTGTGAGAACACGAATTCAGAGCCAAACTGTCAAAAACCTTCAACAAGGAGCTGATTTGTCAGCTGAAGTCATAATTTCACAGGGAGCTTGATTCCTGCTTCAGTGTTTCCCTGACCAAATTGCTGACAGACTTTTGCTGAACGATTCCCTGCCTTCACATTACCTTTTATTTCCCACGTAACTGTTCTCAGAGGATATGAATGTCTCATTTTTAGAACAATCTTTTGGGAGAAAGGGGGAAGAGCAACGCTTATGTGAAAATAGTCTGCCCCATGGTGCAGCAGGAGCCTCCTCTGCCCCCCAGCAGTACATTCACATTCCTGTGGAGAAGCCGTCTCACCCTCTGCTTCCCACAGGCTCTGGAAAGCAAAACCCTTAATGTTAGGCAGTTTAATTTCAACTATGAGTAAGCATTCACATACTTGTGACCTATTAAAGGAGGCTCTTTAGGCAAAATAATGGTTTAAAACTCCTTTCTGCTGCCAGGGTGACATAAAGAGGCCTCAGCACGCCACAAGACTGCTGTATCTGCAACATAGTAATTTAAACTTCTATCTCCAGTAGGGCTCTTTGCATGTGGTGCACACCTGGCCACTGTAACCTGATCAACATTTATGGCTCTGTGTCTTTACGATGGGTTTGAGTGCCCTCAATAAAGACATTCTTAATGCAATGAGCCTGCAAGAGGCCTTCAAAAGCCATGGGAGTCAAGGGACAGAAAGTTTTCCAAGCACACACAAAGCTCGACACTGTCCCACGTTCTTAACACTGCCATGCCAAGGAGACAGAGGTGCAGGCTGCTGAAAATGGGGAAATAAGAAGGGAATAGGTGGGAGATTGGTCCCCAATTCCCTACATTGTGCAAGGCACACTGACACCTCAGGTTTCAGGGTACAGATCTCATCCCAGACACTCTCTCGCTTTTGGCACCACAGGCAACAGGGGAACTTTTCCTTGGGCAAACAATTGCTTGAAACATTGCTAGCCAGATGCTGATTGCTACTGGCATTTGTCCTTCAGCAGCTGTCACAGTAGGCTCCTTGGGAGGTGTGGGAAATGCCTTGCAATTATGTGCTTTATGACGCACCCCAGAGAAATACTGGGCCATATGTATTTGCACAAGGGTGCACTTATTCCCTGCCCAAGAGGGTCTGTGGTGGGTCCTACCAGCACAACAAAATTGCTCTCCCTTTTGCCTGTCACTGGTGGCTGATGGCTCCCTTACACTGGTGGAAATGCCAGTCCTCAGCAAGAGCTCTATCTGATTTTCCCTTGCTGTTTCATGCCTTGTGTTATTCCTACAGCCAGCTGAATCCCCCTTTTCTAGGGGCTGTATCTCAACTCTTCTCAGAAGTTCTGAACAGATAGGAACTGGGCTCTCTGCCCACATCCTGTACCTGTGATTGACTCCTGGACATTGACGGCAAGTGTGTTGGATGCAGTGTTAAATCACTTGCTGTCCTGGAAACTCACTCTGCTCTGGAGTGTGTGGGATAGTCCACAGGGCAGACTTCATTTGTTTCATCACCGTGTCCCCTTTTTCTGAGCTTCATTAGAAAGGCTGTGGGGATAGCAGCTTCCACTATTCCTTGGTAAAAGTGTTTGCAGGTTTGGTTTGAGTTGGATTTTTTGTGGGGGTTTTTTCTGGAGTTTGTTTGGTGTTTTTTTGAGGTTTTGGGGTGCATTTTTTGGGGGTTTTGCTGTGGGTTTTTTTTTAATTTGAGGAAAATCTGTATCCACCAGGGATTCAAAATCTTTTTCAGATTTTGCCCTTGATGATAGTTTCTGGACGCACAAAACCTGGTTCTGAGCTGTTACCAAGGCTGTCCCAGCAGGGCTGACAGAAAGACCAGCAGGACAGGAGCTAGCATCATCCCCACTCCACACATGCTGGCACTATCTCTGCTCAATCATTTGGCTTTTTCTTTCACAAGCCTGTTTGAAGGAGTAAACCCCACTTTGTAACACTGAGAGTTACCTGATCATGCACACTATAAAATAGTGCAAAATCAGACTAAGAAAACCAACCAGAATTGCTTTCTCTTGATCCCCTAAATGTGCCAGTTTACAATAAAATATCTTTTTTTTTTTTTTTAACATCCCTGGGGAAAGCAAAGGAAGGTCTGAATGCTCCACAAGAACTGATAAATTCCTGGACTCCTCACACAAGCCTGACTCTTGTTAGCCAGTGGTATGGCCTGCAGTGTTCCTGCAGTAAACCTTGATGGATGGAAAGGGAATGTCAATAGAGTTCAGTCCTCTCATGAAAGCCAAACAAATTACTTCCCCACTTCCAGTATGCTGTGGTATTATCTCTACATCAATCTGAGCTAATTTCTGATTTTCAGGTGGTTTTTTTTCCTTTTCCTCCCTCTGAAGGTCCTAGAAGGACCTCCTGTGGTTTCATGACGTGGCTCAGAGAGGCATGCTGTGAGACCTCGGTGGTTTCTAGGAATCCCCCAGTTAAAATGGCAAGCAGCTTCAGAGGTTTGTTACAAAATTAGACCAATCTGGCTGGCAGGTACAAAGCCTCTAGTTTTGGGAACACAAAGAAGAGAGTTTTACGCTTTAAAACCTTCCCAACTTTCCACCCACCCTCCCAACCAGCTGGAGTTAGGTGGTATATGCCTTGTTTTACAAAAAATCCAGCAAAATTCTTTCACCTCAAAAAAGTCTCCTTTCAGACTTACTTAGGTAACCTTTGTTACTCGTTTTTGGAGTTTTATAGCAGCTCAAGACCTGGAGAATAACAATGTTTAACTGATCTCACCAATACGTTATTTGTACCACTAATTCCACAGCAGTTGCTTTTTCTTCAGGACAAGGGAGGTAATTTTCCTAAAATTACATTGTTTTCTAAAACAGCTCTATTCAGAGCTATACATCTACCTTCTGGCAGCATAGTTTAATTTGCATTTAAATAATTTCCTGATATAGTAGGAAAAGTAATTATACATAACACTAAACAATTTTCAAGCTTCAGCCTTTAATTGGTCCATGACCAAATCTCTCTCCTAGGTTCTGAAACAACCTTCCCAAAATGTAAAGCTCCCAAATACCAGAACCTTGCTCATTTTTTAAAGATCCCTCCATTTGTTCATCCATCTCCTGTGCTGAATTCAGTTCAGTAGAAAACCATGTTGGTTTTTCTATCCTTAGTTTCTCTTTAAGATTGTGTCATTTTCATCTGCTGACTTTCTCCTGGTGGAAAAGTTTGACTCTGTCTGCTATCTGAGCAGAACATCTTACGAAGATCTCATGCTCATGACATTAAAAGCACCACCATGCACAATTTTATAGTAGTTAGAGATGTTAAATCATGTCCTAATTCTGATATTTTTATCACAGATGAGACAGGGAATTGATGTAGCTTGAGCCAAGGCAATAGCAGGACATCCATTTTTGATCTGGAAGTACTGAACCTTAGATTTTAATTTGATTCTAGAGACCATTTGCCACATGTAGATCCATATACACTAGCTCCTCAGTTTTAAAGCCTTTTTATTCAGCTGAATTATACAACTGAAAAAAACAGTCCTGTGGTCATGTAGATCACTCCTAGAAAGACTTCATATCACATTAAAAGAAACTATCCCTAAAATCTGTTTAACATGCCACAGCCTTTTTCCCTTAGACAGGTAATGCCTACAGAAGATGAGCTATATTATTCAGTGCTCTGATTATCTGTTCATGAGCCATGTGAAAAGAAATGCAGTCACCTCTGCTGAAAGTGCCAACTCAAAAGCGTTAAGCCATTAACTGTAGAACAAGTCCAACTTGAAAGAGAGAATAATGCATCATAGGAGCCATCATATGGCCCATAAAGTCAATATTGAAGCCATGAAATTCAGACATGACTGCTGCTTACCTCAAGGTTTAGGATCAGCCTTGACCTAACCTGTCAGCCAAGTCCCCTTCTACCATTAAAAGTGATTCAACCATTCAGGTAATTCAGGACTGAAACCATTAATGGCATGTTGTGGATCTGCCTTATAATCAATTCTTATCTGGTGCTTGAAGGACCTTCCATGCAGGTAAGGAGCATTAAGCATTTTAGTGCCCAAAATGTCTGTCTAAAGAGGCAGTGTACTGTGCAGTTAGTGCTAGGAAGGTTTTGCAAGGCTGTACACTGAGCCTAAAACTGCACTGAAGAGGATCACTTGTCACCAACACTTCAGTATCACACACCAGATTTCATCAGGAAGGTGATACTGATCCAATAGGAGGATTTTCAAACAAAACTTCCAGAGCTAGCCAGACTTGAAGGTGAGTGACTGTGATCAGCCCTGCTATTTTCACCTGCCATCATGTTTTTATTTTGTTCTCAAGCTTGCAACCATTCCAAAAATACCTGCAACAAATTGCTCTGGGATGACTCCTGGTCTTGATAATGGTGGAAATTGAAAGGTTCCTGCTGCTAGCCCATGACAATGATAAATAATTAATTTTCACTGAGATCTTAGCTAAAACAACCTAGGCTAGTGGAAGGTGTCCCTGCCTGTGGCAGGGCGGAGTGGGAAAAAGATGATTTTTAAGGTGCTTTCCAACCAAAACCATTCTGAGATCCTATGAAGGTAGACACAAATGAGCAGATTGGCGTGTTCAAGTGCACAAAGGACTGGTCAGCCGAGGAAGATGGTCAGTAAAACAGCTCCAGAGGACATTGTTTAAAAGCAATGGATCTGGACTGGGGAGCTAGGAAGCATTAGATCTACAGCCAAAAGACTAAACAGTTTGCTTAAACCACACTCTGAACCCATGAAGGGCATTGCTACAACGGTGTCTTGGTATGACGCTGCCCTAAAGCTTTTCTGCCCTCATGATTTTGATTTGAATCATGAAGAAAACTTTTCTAAGTGTTTCAACATCTCTCTCACACCTGGGTCTACAACTTTGCCCCTCTCACCACCAGATCCAGCACACTCATTATCAAGTAACTCTCTGCAAAACGACTGCAAATTCCTTGATTACTTTTTTTTTTTTTTTTTTTTTTTTTTTTTTTTTGCATTTTTCTAGCTTAAAAGGAAAAACCAGTGGAAAACAACAACATGAACAACCACGTGAGAAAAAAAAGGCACATCCTGGTACTAAAGATAGGCCTGTTTATAAGAATAGATGCATCACAACAGGTGTCAGCTCTGTAATGGTGCTGCACAAAGCACCCAAGCAGCAGCCAGGGAATGATGATAATAAAAAGAGAGGAAAGGAGCTGTTTTGAGACAGAAATTGCTATAAAATTGAGAATATTTTGCAATTCTGATTTATTTTCATATATTTGTGAACATATATATGTTAATATTTTTCTCTTTTTGTGCAATATAAAGATTTAACAGTAATCCAAAGCCTTAGTGAGATGATCACTGTATAAAATCTACCAAATTTCTCACTTTCCATTATTCCAACAATTTATCCTCATTGCATCTCTCCGTGTCCTCTCAGTATTCTTCAGTTAAGGAGCTGATAGCTGTTTCTGTTGGAGTCTGTTTTCTCTCCAGAGAAAGAGGAGCTAATCTTTTAAAAAAGCAGACAATTCCCAACACTTGGAGATAATTCATGGGCATCCTACAGACTCTCTGTCTAGCTTTTAATAAGTCACTTCATCCTAATCATGTTTCCTAATTTGAAAAAATATGAGAAAGATCCCTCTTTTTCTGCTTGAAGACCATAAAGTCTTTAGGACAGGATTCATGCTTCATTCGATTTTTGCACAGCATTTAGATTTCAGACACTTCCACTTCTTGCTCCTGATTCCTCTACTTCCATACTACAAAATATTGCTATTATTAGTCCTGTGCTACCACTGTTTTATTTCTGGTTATGGTTTTGTTCCATAAGCTAATTTAATTAATAAAGGTAACTATTTTAATTTCTTCTTTTTTCTCTTGTTCTAACTGAGATCCAAAATTCAGCACATATTTATTGTTTTTCTCTAGGAAGGGCTGGACTCCAGCCCTCTTTTGGTGTTTTCACAAGCTGCAGAAGAATTATACTGGTGTGAGCCTGACCTGATGTTTTATAGAGTTTTAATTTTTTTACTATACCCTTTGTGAAAGCAGTGAACACACACATACTTCCAAACAGTTCTGGCCCTCACTGGATTGATGGAAAGAAGGTTAATAACATATCTGGGAAAAACAAATAGTTCAATGGATAGCACACGTTGAATAATATCTGCTGCAGTGCCAGCAGTGCTGGGGGAGCTGCACATCGTAATTCTGCTGTAAGTGGAGATGTGCTGCCAGCGGAAGGAGAAAGGTGATTATCACACTGCTGTGTCTGGCAGCTCCGTGTAATGCACAGACACAGGGTTAATGTCTCCTCTCTGCTCCTGCTTTCAGGGACGGTGAAAGATCTGGACCACAACGCTGCAGAGCTCTGGAAGCTCAAGACGTGCGCTCCATTTGAATGTGCACTGCCAGTAAATCCCTTCTAGGATGTGCCTGAAGAGGGAAGGGGGCGGGTTAAAGGCAGGACAATAAGTTTGAAGTATATTAAGCCGCTGTGTCCCATACGAGCAGGAGGATCCCTGCACTGCGGGGCTCGGACAGGCTGCACAGAATCCTCCACAGTGCTCAGCCCAGCGCGGGCGAGCCCAGCTGGCGGGGCAGGAGATGCACAGGAGAGGCTGAGTTCTCCCACTCACACCATCAGGGTGTCGTGGCTAAACGCCCCCACTTTTTCTTCGGCGGTAAATAATTCATGTTCCCGAGCTGTAGGTGGGATACGTTTCAGGCAGAAGGGGAGGACGCCAATAAGCAGCTCTTTAAATATACATCGCCTCCTGTTTGCAGGCACAATGTGTGGGAGCAACTGTAAACTGAAATGGTCTTGTGTTTGCTGGCACCTCTGAATACAAAATTACCACCCTGGCTATTTATGGGGCGGAGGGGGAGGGAGGCTTCGAAAAGAAAAATCAGGCTTTTTAAACCTGGTACCTTTTTTTAAGCTGAAATGCTTGGCATTTCTGTGGCAGCATTGTATCCCCACCGGGGGAAAGAGTTACAGGTATTTTAATTATATATTAGTACAGCATTAAACTAGTTTTATTTGCTGAACATTCTGTCAATTACTGTTGTTACTTGAGAAGCATGACTGCTCCCAGGTTGATCGTGTATTTAACTAGCCAGTCAATGCTATTAATCACTAAGCATTTTCAGCCAAGGATATTAACATTGAAACCTATCCAGGAGAACTTATAAATGGGTACTGGCATTCTTTGGAGGGAAACACTGTTTTCCGATGCAAGAGAGGTTCTCTCAAGTCACTTTTTTTTCTTTCTTCTTTTTTTTTTTTTTATTGCAATCTAAATTCAAAAGGGGAATGAATAATTGCCCTTAATGAAATAACTGCCATCCCAAAAAATTAGCAAATATGTGATCATCTCTTTACCATATGAACGGAGGGCAGGATGTCTGTTTCCGTGGTGCAGCTGTTGTAAAAGCAGTGAAGTATAAGAAAGCAGACATGAAAACCAAGCAGGGACATCCTCCTTTCTGGGGACTGGAGCAGGGAGAGAAATGATCCAGGTAAGGCTGAAAAATGGTTAGCAATTAAGGATTGGAAATGAGACTCTCCACTCTTGTTCTTGATCATGGCACCCTGGTATTTTGAGAAAAGATGATGGCCTTTCCCTGCCTCCCACAGCTGGGATATTCCCCGTTGAAACATGGGACATGAGCATAACCTGAAGCCAGAGGCTTTGACACAACACACACCAGTTGGTGCAATCAAGTGCTTCAGATACATGCTTTGCATTCTGTGTTGCACTTAGTTGACACACAGAATATATTTATTTCCACATTGTGAATAATCAGCTGAAAACCCACTTTCATTAGCTTCATCTCCCCATTGTTGGCTCACATCCTGAAGTTTTCATACAACATCTGCAAAAGTATTAAACTAATTATAGAAGCCATCTGGAACGAGAACAGAGTGGAATAATTATTTTCTTTTTTCTTTTTTTTTTTTTAAAAAAAAAAGCCCTCGCTAAATAAATGGTGCCATAATAGATGGGATGTCAGAAGAACAATGATCATAACAAACTCAGTATCATTAAGGAGGGATGCAAGGAGATTTACATCAAGAAACTCATGATTGCTCATTAGCAGAGACACAGCAGAGCAGCACCGTGATCCATCGATGACAGAGTGTGCGTACGGAGAGGGAAATCCTGCCACAGACCAGGGGCTCACACAGGGGCAGCCCAGCTGCCAGTGGAGAGGAGGAGCAGTCGTTGCTTTGTCCTTGTGTTCTCCATTCAAGACCAGGGGACAGACCCCTGAGGAACAAGGGTGAATGAGTCACGGACAGTCACTTGTCTATCACCTCCCACCGCTGCTGCTGCTGCTGCTGTTTAATTGCACAACAGTGCCATGAGGTGCTGACAGGCTCCGGAGTGAGGGAGCAGTGACATTCAGCTGAAAACACATGAAATCTTGACTCCCATACTGCTGTGAGGTAGTCCTCTCTTTAGCTTTGTACTAAGTGGTGAGTTGTGGGTCAGCTTCCGGTAAAATGGGACAACTACTTTTTACTGATCAGAAGCAATTGCTTTGACATGTAGGATCTTGACAGTTATCTGCTTAATGCATGGCTTCTGATAGCAGCACTTTCAAGGTAACCTGTGCTTCAGTGTGCTAGGAGGATGACGACATTGTGGTAAAACACCTAAACACTTTGTGCTTGATACATATGCACACCTGGACAAGCGACACATATATTAGCATTTTCTGATGGTTCTAGTGGCAAATAATGCACTCACATCTCCATTCTAATACTAAGTAATAAATAGATAATAGAAAGATAGATAGATAGATAGATAGATAGATAGATAGATAGATAGATGTTTCTCACAAAAGAATATGTAACTTTTAATAATTTCCTTATCTATATTCTAACTAATTACCTTTGGCCTGAATGTACTTAGAGAAAAACCCGAGATTCTGTTAGATACACAGCTGCTGAATCAATGGCATCCTGCTACAACATATTTCAACACACGTCATTAATTCTGATTAAAAAGCATCACCCAGTTGTGATTCTTATTAGAACTCTATTAGTGTCTCTGCTAATAGATGCAATCTCCGTTATTATCATAATTATTGTTATTTACCACTTATGTTACTGCAGCACTGCCTCGAGGGCTCATTCATAAGCCATGCCCTTATTGGATCATTTGCAAATGCAGATTAAAAATATGTTCCTTGCCCTCAGCGCTTTCCTTGGTAAGACAACAGATAAAAGAAGGAATACAAAGAGACAAAGTGACCATCTGGGCCAGCACTGAGACATTGCTTTCAGCACATCTGGAGCCTGAGTATTGCCATGCTTCCACCAAATGCAACCCAGATCAGTACCCAAAGTTCAGGAATTCCATCTAGATTTTGGCATTATCTGTGTCCTCAAACGCTGAGGATGCCACTGCTGGTGACTCCTTTCTAGTAGACACAGGCATGGGAATTCAGAAGACATGAATCATGTAGCACTGCTGCCAACCACTAACTGGACGTGTGTGTCCAAGTAAAGTAGCTCCTGCATATCTGGCACTCACAGGATGCATTCTAGCCATGCCTAAGACAATGAAATTAATTTACAGCAGTGTCAATATAAGCAACGTGCTTCTACTTTTGGTCTTATAAATAAGCAATCTGGTTTTCAAAGTGCATCATCCTGAAATCCCCACATCCCGAGTCACAAACTTCATATTTGATGTCCCAGCTTTGGGCAACGCATCCTGATTGTGTCCCACACAGGGGGCCATGTCCCTGAATACCCTCTGGGAAGTCAACTGAATGAATAGCTGTCCAGAAAGTCCCACAAGTGGAAGGGATGAAGAACAGGTTGGGGTGAACTGAGGGAGCAGGCATATTTTCAAGTAATAAATAGAGCAGGGAGTGCAAGAAAAATGAGTTTGATGGAAAAGGAGAGCAGACTTGACTTTCTCTAACCCCTCTGATCCTCCCAACCATCTGGAATCAATCACTTGTCTCTATGTGGCCTTGTAACATTAGGGAGAACATGAGCACTTGTTTGAGGCTTGTGAGACACTTCGTAATCCCAAGACAAAATGTATCAAATAACTGCAGCATGCCTATTGTTAAAAATATTTTCTCTCTGAATTACAGCACCATTGCAAAGAGATTTTGCATTCCTGCATCCCTGTAACTCTGGACAATCTTCTTTCCAAAAATTCTTCTGCAATTTAGCTTGTAAGATTAAAATTTTAAAAGCAGCTAATGTTGCTAATTGAACAGGGAAACAGATATGTCAACTTTTGTTTTCCACAGGACTCACTTCAGAAGCATGAATGATAAATGCACCCCAAGAGATATTATCATAGTCATCATTCCGAATAAATTTTTCAGACAATGGAGTGCATGGCAAATAACTTTCAGTGAGATGCATAAAACACACTCAATGCTAAGCTCTTTCCTAAACATATGAATATGCAATTTTGTCCTGTTGTAATGAACTGATATTGTTTAGAGGAGAAGGACCATATCCAGGTAGAGGCAACATGAAGGAAGTTCAAAACCAGGAGAGATACTGAATTAGCAGTCACATTTATCCTGTGCACTCACTGTGGAGCTCCACATTTAACAGCTTGGTAAGACCACACAGCCAATGGTTCCTGCAGCAGTTTTTGCAGTGAAACAGAAGAGTGACCCTGTTATCGAAGAACAGCAGATAGTTGTTGGTCTGAGATGGAGAGTTCTAATTTCCAGTGAAAAATCATCCGCTGGAGCTGAGAAGTGCTTTAAACCAATAGCTGGTTTTTCTGTCATTAGACACCAGTGATGTAAGGTGACTTCTCAAATATGTTCTTCCTCAATTCTATAATTAATCCAGTATTGTGGGAGGTGTTTTTCAGGGCTGTGTTTTACCTGAAAGAAGCAGTATTCCAAGCCAAGTGTCACACCCCCATCTTAGATGTGTGAGGATCCCTTACACGTGGCTGGCAGGTTGCTAACTGTACAGCACGGATCCAAATCCTGTCCCCAAACCCCAGGACATTACAGGTTGTCTGGAGTTTCACTACAGAGTTGGGTCTCCTCTTGCTTGGTGCAACAGCTCCTTGCCCCAGCCTTTGAAAGGAATTGTTTGGTTTTGCTTCCCACTCCTCTGCCCCTGATGCTTTTGTCAATAAATAAATAAAATAATAATTCATTGAAGTCTTTTGCTTGAATGAAAGAAAAACAGAAAAGATGTTTCATTTCCCTGATTTTTGATAAGGACATTTTCTTCAGAAATGACTTTCTGACAACTTTTCCATCAATCCTACTCAAAGGGTCTCTGCATTGGGAGGCACAAAGCTGCTTTCCCAATTATGCTGCATTTCTTTGTAGATTCAGCTGAAGGAAAACATGTTAAATAAAATATTTGTTTCCAATTACTCAGTCAACTCTAAAAACAAATATGCACCCTTGTCTTTACATAGAGACTTAGTAGGCAGACCAAAATATTTGCAATTTTATGAGCTTATTGGGAAATAAAAAACATCTCTTCTGATCGTGAGCAGGTACGTCATCACTCCTGGAGCATAACAGGTAGGGCACAGGGTTTTTCTGTGCTGCAGGTAACTGAAATAAGATAAAATTGCGAGCCTATAAATATTACTCCATAAATTTTTTATTTATTTTTCAGATAAAAATGAAGACACAGCTGTTATAGTATATCTTTGCCTTCAGAACAGTAATATATCACAGTGAAGATATTTTGGTGGTGACTTCCAACAGCTGTGTGATCCTCTTTCCTGATAAGATCATGTGTCATCATCTAAGTAGCAAAGGTGAGACTACAAGAGAAATGAGCACACAAGGGAACATCCTGGAATATATGCACAAATATATTTGCTGTTTCATTTTGTTTTGAGACTGTTTCACTCTGTTTTGGACAACAACTTCTGTTGTCTCTTTTTCTTACTTTAGTAACACTTCTTTTGCATACTTTCTGTTTGTTTGGTTGTGTTGGTTTGGTTTTGATAGTCCCAGGAGCTAGGTGCAATCCAGTCTTGTCAGGATTCTCATGTTAAGGGTCCAGCTGAACCTGTCAACTTTTTTTTTCTGTCTATAGTGGTCCTTTTCAGCTTTATCAGCATCCAGTGAATGCCTCATTAGCTGCATCTGCTGGCCTGAAGACAAGTTGCTTTTTTACAGCTCCCTCCTGGGACTGGTCCACCCAGGCAATGCTGTGGTGTTTGACTCTTCCCTCAGAACCACAGCAGCAGGTAGAACACTTCACCTGTAAAGTATCCTGGACGAGAACGCACTGATCCACTCACTCACAGCCAGATGAGGACATACCGTCCCAGGAAAAGGGGGAAAAGCATGGGATTATTGCACTGCATAAAACCTTATGCTAACAGCTGGCAGAGACACCGAATTTCCAACCCCGCTGCCCTGTGTCTGCTCATAACTGCAGATCTCAACCACCCCGTCTGCTTTTCCTGTTTGTGGAGGAAAGGGATAGAAGAGGATTACAGGGATCTTGGATTTGTATTAGGTGAAATAATAATGCAATAAGGTTGGGACTTCAGTCATCTCTGAACTAATCATATTTCCTCCATCTGCAAAATTATAGTGGAAATTGAAAACCTTTGAGCCTGTCATTACCTCTATGATGTCCTCAAAAGACTTTTTGAAAATCCTGACTGTGGATTTTTGTCTTTTTTGTTCACATACTTTGCCTTAAAAAGCAGAGTTTTACTTCCATCTTGAGCCTCTGAGGTGTGAGAAATATAAACCAAAATGTTCTGAAATTTCTTGCTCTTTTTCATGTCAAGAAATAGTGTGATTGGTACAACTAAGCAGCAAATGAACTTTAATAACATTGTCTACTTGGTATCTTCACAGTCATCTTTGTTCCAGGGAGAGATAGAGTGCTTGTGCAGCCCTAGAGTTTACGTAACTTAACAAGTCCCTTAAGCTTATCATGCCTAAACTCGTGCTTAAGCATTTTTGTTACATGTTAATGAGCGCAGATTCAGCAATTTATCTAAGTACTCTCCTATCACTGGTTTTAGCTTAGCAGATTTCCCAGCAGGCTGGCAGCCTCCTCCAACTAATTGACCTGGCTTCTGCTTCACGAAAAAGGGAGAGCAATAAACAGGGAAACATTCTTTTCCTGAAACAGGAAAGGCCACTCTCATCTAGCAATCCTTTCTGCTTTGACTGAGCAAGAGCTGGTAACTGCCTTGGCAAGAAATTCCCTGGGAGTCCTCGCCTTTAGAGAGCTCAAACCTGTCTCTGCTAAACCCTCTCAGCCTCCCAAACATGTGCATGGTTTTTTCTTGGCCTTTCAGCTCAAAGAGAGGAGCTGAAAGCCCTCGGCAGCACTTTTTATGCATGTGATTTCTGACGCTGCAGGACGTGGAAGTTTATTTCACCAACAGAAATCAAATCCTAAGACCTTCCCCCCAGGTGTCCCATCCTAATGCCAATCAACTCGGAAGTGGTACAAAATTATTTCATAATAAAAGATGGTATCATCACTGTCAAATGATGAGTAAAATAGACCTTATATCATCAACACTTTCACTTAATTCCCACTTGGGTTGAGCTTGGAGAAGCTCAAAAGAAAATTAACCACATCTCCCAACCCTGCTTGGAAAGATACAGCTGCTCTGAGTCCCAAAAATGTTCTGCCTGAGGCTTCCCTATCCTCTTGTTTTTCTCCTGTGGTTACTGACGGGGACATGGCAAAAGGAGCAAAGATGGCAGAGGAGCCTTTTACTATATCCAGTAATGGTCATTTCTCAAGGTGAAGTGGGCAGTTACAGGATAACCTGTCTCAGAGATATCTTCTGGCCCAGGTTTCATTGATGACATTTCAGTGCGAGCACAATACCTTGGTCTAAAGCAGGGGTAAGTCCTTTTTTACTGGGAAGTACAAGTACACAAGCACAGGGAAGATGCAGTTCCAGCAGGTGAAGCCTCATCAATTTATAAGGACTCAACACTGCTGGTTTTTTAATCTTTATAATGGAGAGGCAAACCCCACAGGGTTGGGAGATCTTTCCATTTCCTGTGTGGAAAATTCAGGGAGAATGATACAAAACATCCTAGGTTGAGATTCCTCTCCCCATCCAAGCCACCTCCTCCCTATACAAGGGAAGCCCTTGCGTGCAAGTATTTTCCTTTATGGAGTGACAAGGACAAAATTGCCCTGAGCTGTCTAAATGTACTGGCAAATTTTTGTACTTTTGGGGAACAACTAGACCAGGAAAGATGATCTTGTGATTGAAATTCCAGCCTGAGACTCTGGATATCTCCGTTTCCTCCTTGCTCATCATTCACTTTTTACCTGATACTGGAAAGGCCACTTAAACTGGCTATGAGCAAGTTCACCATCTTAAAATAAGCATAACCCTATTTCCTTTTCCTCTGTTTTGCTTAATAGAATGTACATTGTTCAGGTCATCTCCCAGTACTAAAGGGTATTTAGTCATTGCTGTAATAAAAATACATAAGAGTAATAAAACAACACTCTGAAAGACAAAAAAATATACGTGCTAGAAATGCATAATGTCTCCCATTTTCAGTATGGCTCTAAGTCCGCTGAGAATGAGCCATTTGGTGGTGGCTCCTGGACTTCCTGGTATCTCCAAGGGCTGCTCTGACCTGAGGATTTAAGTGGGCCACCTGCAATGAGAGGACAACCCTGCCAGTTTATCAGGCTCCAGCAATGCTCTCACAGGTTGCAGACAGGCCTGGTGAAGTGTTCGCACACATGGAGCTAAATGAGGTAATTTTATGTCTATAAAAAAAGGTGAATTTTAAAAGGACATAGTTTAAGACTTTGCATCAATCAGATATCCGTGCCAGATATCTGAGGAATTGGTATTTCCACCTTAACCTTGTTTTTTCTCCGCTTGGTTTGAAACACTGCATGTGTAGAAAACTTGTGTAGGTGTGTGCACACGTAAGTGTGTTTGTGTGGTTGTACACACCAGCATTCCCCCTTCTGCAAGTAAACCACACGTAAACAAAAGCCTTGGAAAAAAACTGTGTGAAGTCTTAAGATCAAGGAACAACAAGAATTTCTTTAAGTCGATTGAGCTGGACACAAAGTTAGGAACAGATCCAAAAGCTCTGTGAACTCAGCAGAACTGTACTGATGATGCCTTCACTCATTTACTGCAGAACTCTCCCCAAATGACCCTGCACAAGGCATTTCATTACACATATTACATAAGAATAATCAAAATAAATCAGTGAAATGAGAAAAAAGTCTTCAATATTGAACATTGACAAGAGTGTTATTTGTTACAAGAAGGAGATCAAAATTAATTGGAGTAAAAATTTTACTCTATATGTGACTGATAATTTCTCTGGACAGAGGGACTTCATGAAACCAAGCATGAAATACTTAACAGCTGGGGGCAAAACCTTATCTGCTAATAAGATATGGCTTGAAAAGCATCGTACAGGGAAGGCTGACTTAAACAACAGCACTACCACCTTTAGGAAATATTGCCAGGTTACAGTTTGGGCTCTGTAATAGAGTAACAGTACAGTAATAGCACAGTAATTGATGAAAAATAAAAGTGATTCCAGAAAAATCTCTGGCTTTTCATTACAGTTTTGAAAACTCATCCAGTAGAAATATATTATTATGTAAATTGATGTTAGCCTAGCCCCATGTATTGCTTAGGGCGAGGCACACACAAATAGTCTCCATCTTCCAGCTGATACATGGTAAATTGCTGAAGTGCAGTAAATTAATCATATGCATGAACCCTTTTTGACAAATGACCTCTCATAATTACTCCTTTTCCTAAGGAGACTTCAAGACTAGAAATTTAATCATAAGGAGAGAAATTCCAACAAATGATTCCTTCTAGTCCCAGAAGTAAAATTTTGTATCTGTGGTTATATTGAACGTAGAAAATGACTTATTGCATTAATTAGTGGAAGCTTTTTGGCCGATTCACTCTCTTGGCCATCCATGACATGGATGGTGCCACAGGTGTAAGACACGAGGTGTGTATCAAAGCCGACTCTGTGAATAACTGCTGCTGCTGCTCAGCAGTGCCATTTACCCACACGACGGGAATGTGCCTGGATCCGAGCCCCTGCCAGCAGAGGTCGGCCCTTTCAAAGGTAACCTCGGACAGCAAGGCACTCACTCCTTCCCACAGCAGTAAGGAGCTCACTCCCTTTTAAACCCAGTCTGCAGCAATTTCCCTGCACCACCAGCGGAGCAATCATTTCAGCAGGAGCAGTGGACAGTTTGACCCCATTTAGTGCCTGCAGACCCAGACCTGTGCGATTTTGTCCCTGCCCACACCGGGTCAGCAGCCCAGAGCACTTCTTGCTGCTGCCATTCTCATCCCCCCACAATGTGGGGCTGCCCCAGTGCCAGCAGGGAGCTGCCGGCCAAGCCTCTCTGCCCGGGAGAGCTGCGAGCAAGAGATAAAATAGTTCTCCAGCCGAAGCTGAGAGCAAGAGGAAGCTTATTCTCACCCAAGGCATGAGAAAGCTGTAAAACAGCACGATATGTGTGGGAAGGAAATGGAGCCTGACGGGTTCATATCATGAAAGCACCGAGCGTAACCCATTAAAAGATTTTGCTATTACTTAGTGCAGTTGTAGCGTGAAGATACCGCAGGGTGGGAATCCTGGGTCCGACCACACCACCACAGCCCGGGAGAGAGCCAGACCTGCTCCTCTGCGTGCCTGTGTGTCAGGCCGCCTGTGATGTAGGTCAGGGCTCTGTCAGAATACACCCACTGTTTGTTCTGCATTCCGCTCCTCCCCTCTTCTTAGAAAGGGAGGGAAAAATGAGAAAGGGAAATTTATTTGTCCATGAGGCCTTTTTAAACAGACGAGGTAATTACCTGGGTACATCTATTATATGCAGAGCTGCTCCAATCATCACAAAGCACGACTGCTAAACTATAATTAACTGCCAAACACCCAACCCTGTTTAAGTCACCTTAATGCAGGGACACAGAACAAAAATTTCTATTGTCAATCCCATCACACAGTGTCAATGAGAGGGCGGGAGACCAAGAGCAGGGCTTCACCCTGAAATACATATCTTCAGCTCACTGTCAGAAATTCTTAACACTGTATTTTTTTTTTTTTAGAACAAGTCTACTAAAGAGAGTTACTAAACATACATCAGCAGCCCAACACGGCACTAACGGGAGCGTGCAGCAATCAACCAAATGGACCGAGCGAGAGCTGGGAGCAAGAGAGTGTGGGAGAATTTCAAGTGAATTGGTGTGTTCATAAAAAATGACAAATGGCCCAAGAGGCTCAAGGTTCCTGTTCAAGGAAAGACTGAGGAGCAGTGCAAGCTCCAGGATGGGCTCTAAAGCGTGCTGGGGCTGCAGAGCTTCTGGAGCTACCAGGGCACAAACCCCACTCCTCCTCCCCATTTCTATGCAGCTTGGGTTAATCATGGGCATTTCTTGAGACCAGATGCTGTGGCCTGTTTATCCTTTCACATCTTCCTGCAGGGGAAGAAGATGCATCAGTGGGACCTGGACATTTCCCTCGGGTCAGCAGTGCTAAAACCACAGCAGCAATAATACCATGGCTGTTTGGGGCCCCTCCTGGTGGTGGAAGGAGTAGCTGGATTGTAATACTCTGCCCCCATTTCTTCTCCAGGCCCCAAATACTGTGAAGACAAATGCTGGAAACATGGGTTCAGTGGTTGCTGAGACAGTTTGGTCCTAGAAATCCCTCAGTAGCCCACCACAACATCCAGCATCATGTAGTTCAGGAATAAGAGAGCAGGAGTTTGTCCTGTTTTTACTCCCTTTCATGTCTGCCCAGTTCAGTTTTTTAGGGCTTCAGATGGGCTTTGGTTTTGTTTCTTGTGCCTCCATTTTCTGTGGCCAGGGAAGGCAGGAGTTCAGCTGGCTGCACCCCTATGCCCACAGAGAGAGGGTCCAGCTGCAGCCCTGTCTGACCCAGCCCTTCCCTTCTTCTTTTCCTTTGAGGAATTGGTGCAAAACCAAAGCCAGCATCAAGTGGGGTGGATAACAGGGAAGTCAGAGTCTCAACATGCTCAAATCCCAACTTCATGTAGCAGTGCAAACACCATGTCATTCACAAGCCTTGAGCTGAGGACCTCCAAGACTGCAGAAAGTGTCTCTGGGGAAAGACAAATTACCTGAAAAGGGAGTCTTCATCCTGCTCAGCTCTGGTCTACCCTTCTCATCTGGCATCAAATCTACCCCGAACAGCAGAGGCTGTTCCAGGGCAGAGCCACGCCAGAGCAGAGTGCACCACTGGAGCCTGGTAACATGAGCAGATGTCTGCAAACATGGTCCCTCCTGCTTCTCACCCAGCACCAGGAACTGCTCCACATCCATCTCATCGAGAAACTTCAGGGGTTTGTGGAACTGCAGCTGCCTAGAGACAAAAGATGCCCATGAAGCATTGGGTGGGGGCACCCAGTTAATGAAGCACTGTGAGAGAAGTGCTCATAAATCTGCAGGCTCAACACTGTCATTGCTCAGAAGCATTGGACTGGACAGGTTCTTACTGCTGTCATTACTCCAATGTCACTGTGCTTGGTGCTTTTCGGACCCTCTGGGATAAATGATCACAGCCACCATTTAGTTTTGTTTAGAAATACCCATGCCTACAATAGGATAAGTCAGTTGCTGTATGAAGCTCATACTGTACTCACAGAACAGCCATGCTGGCTCTCTGTCCACACAAGAAAGCAGTAGCAGCAAAGCCAGGTCACTACAGCTGGTTCCTTAACTCATATCCAAGAATCCAGTGACAGAAGACCAGAGCAGGAAGAAAAGAAACATCCTGTTTCCCCACCCCCATGCCCATGTAATTCTACAGAGATCAAAATCAATTTGTCCTGACTGCCACAAGCATGGAAGTAGAATCAGGAAACGCGTATTTTTTGTTAAGAGTGCTAGAAGGGAAAAAAACGAAGCAGAGGGTAAAGCAGTTGAGGAGGATTTTTTTGTTTTTCTAGTCCTAAACTTACTGGAAGTAAGGGGCATGCATTCAGGGAGGCCCCCAGAGACACTCCTGTTCTGCAGTTGACTTTGCCCATTGAGCAGATTGCTTAGTTGCATTTACACTACCTGACCCACTTTTCATCTCCCTGTTTGAAGAAAAAACAAAATCATACAGAAAATCAAGCACAGTCCAGATGCACTTAAGAGGGGCTTTGAACTGTGAATCACATAGAAAGGAAACTTGAGGAAGAGAGAGACCTTATTTTACCCAGGGAACAGAAGGGACCAGTGTCATAAGCTAAACTAGATTTACTCCCCAGTCCTGCTCCATATCACACTTCATGACTGGTCTGATAGCAGACTGAGACTGTTCTCAAAGTTCTGCCTGATGAATGTCATAATATGACCTCACAAATTATTTTTCATCCAAATGAGAATGAATGGACTTGGGCTTCAAATGAGAGACAACTTCCAGTTCTCTCAGGAGGAAAATCTTCACATATGCATCTATGCACATGTATTCACGTGTACTCACACATTCAATGAACAGATTTTGTCTATTTGCAACCAAACAAGACAAATTTCAGGAAGTCCACCCTAACAAAGTTTCTCCTTCTATCTTGCATTTGTTAACATAACACATCATGGTGTCCTATTTTCTCTTGCATTTTTAAAAGTGAGAGCTCTAAAGTAATTTAATGTCCCCATTTACCACGGGTTTTATTGAATATAGAAATCAATAACAAACTGCTGGTCAATAAAGAGCTGCTTATGGAAGGGAAAAGCTTCTTACAGGTGCTAAAAAGGAAAAAAAATAGAGAAATAATTAATATGTGTTTGACAGTGGCCATCGGACCGTAACAAATAAGGGGAATGTATCATCTGTTAGGAGAAAGTTTTCATTTCACAGCTGCCTTGAAGACCTGGGGACATTTCTCTGGCTGTCTGCAAGAGCCAAGCGTAAGTACTTACCGTCTCAGATGGATGTCTTAGCCAAGCACGGAAAAATTTTTTCATCTCTTTCAAAGTACTTACTGTTGGGACAGAATAGTTTCCTCCAGTTCCCAGCAAGTCAAAACCACTTTTACATTCCTGTGAAGGAGGACATAGATCCTAATACCCTCCTCATCACCACCATCATCATCTGACTCTATCTGTTGTCTCATCATGGTGTAGATCCTGCTCCCTCATCGACACAGATCTTCTAGTTTTTTCTGCATGGCTGAACCTGCAGCCTATCACCCTATCAGCTTGCCATGGTTCAGTGATCTTGGTATCGTCCAGGCAAAAGGCTGGCACAGACCTAGCCCATTTCACTGCAGAAGTGATGATATTCTACCCCTACTGAACTGGAGAGGACCCTGGTCACCAGAAACCGGCCGCTACTGCTCATGGGAATGAAGCAACTGGGACAGGAAGAAAAATGTTACAATTGGTACTCTGCAAAATAAAAGTGCCCTCAAGAAACAAGCCCTCAAACTGATGGAGAACTATACACATCAACTGAAATTCACAAATAAGCAATTAGATTTTTTTAGTAACTTTCTCTGTGGCCTCTCCTTTACAAATCCTGCAGTGAACTGCTCCAGATAGTCAGGGAGCCATGATCACCTCTGCTCAACCTCACTCCTGTGACCCAGGGATCCAAACGGCACTGACCTCTCACAGAGAGGGTGCTGTGCACAGCCTTTGTTTGTCAGATTATAACATAATTTCTTCCTTTCCAGGTGAAGACAGACATGAAAGAAGGGGATTGCAGCAGGAAATAGTGAGTCCACAAGGCAGATTTCAAATCCTTTGCCTTGACAGCCAGGCTCCATCACCAAGGTTTTGTGGACATATTCCTACTCTTATATCATCATACAAACAACTTAAATGCACTTTTTACCTTCTTTTGCCCCATAAGGTTTTATTTTCTCCTTCAGTGCTATCACATTTTAGTTAGAAGTGATCACTCTACATTATTCCACTGCTCTGACCCCTCAGGTGCCTCAGCTATTAGATTAGACTGTCCCATCTGTGAAGGCAAGGATGTCGATATCATCTGTACATCCATCCTGATGAACCGCTAACCACTACAAGATCACCTTGAGGGAGGAGGCGTTTAAAATGCCCAAGAAATGAAATTTAGAGGGGAAAAGGACAAAGAAAAAAAAAAAAAGACACTTGCCTGCATGGGGTACAAGTCTCTGGAATAACAGGCTTTCAGCAAAGAATATCTCCTTCTGATGAGGAGAAGCCACTGAGTTGCTGCTGCTCTTGTTTGTTCCAGGAGTATGAGCAAAGGACTGAGCTGTTCAGGTAGGAGAAATTACTGAGCCTGCAATCAGTTATAGCTCTCCAGATGGAGCCTCATTTGCTTTTCAGGCAACATGCATTAAAATTCTGATGAGTTCATACCAAAGTCCCAACAAGTCAAAGATCCCCCAAGCATGTCTGTGGCCTGTAAGGATCCCTTGTAACCCTCACTGCTGCAGTATTTTAGTTAGAGAGGCAATGAGGAGAATGCTCCAGCTCCGAATGCAATCCATTCACAGCAGCAACACAAAGGCATCAGGATGTAAACAGACTGACATTTGGTATATTTAGGGTTTAATCTATATGCAAATTTCTTGAACATACTTCAATAAAAAAATAATTCACAAAAATTTATGTTTACAACTTTGGGCATGATTCTTTATGTCTTTAACTAATGGTCTCAGATCTGTACTGTTGTATTTTATAACACGGAGCTGATAGATTGTTTGAACAGGAGCAGAACTGAACATTTCCTTTTATAAATACAGAAGAGACCTGAGAGTTTTTTCAGATGAGTAACAAACACTGGTAAGACACACAAGACCTCTAGCAAGTTTAAAAATCCACTTCCCTCTCCCTGTCCCCAGCCCACTTGTCTTTTGAACGGGCACACAGAGTAGCATCAATGCTCCAGCTGGATCTTCAGGTTGGAGAATCAGTGATGAGGACTCTGGACACCTCTGTATATGCCATGTGTCCCACAGTCTAAACACAGAATGCAGCTACTTGAAGATTTGCAGAAAGTGAGAATCCAAACTATCATGGAGGAGACCCACAGCATTGTCCTAAGTGAGCTGTAACCAAACCAGTGTCAGGTCAAGAGCATTCCTAAAGACACATACAGCACTGCCAGCAGGAGCTGAGACCTCCAGGGGATCTGGCTAGACTGAGTATAAAAAAAGAAATTTGCATCAAAGGCATCATATTAGGGCCAGAAAAGGGTCTTAAAGAAAGACATAGGTCACTACCTCCTCTAGTTCCTCCTACAATGAGAACAATAATTCTTCAAGACAGCCAGCCTTGATTGAAAGTCTTCAAGCAATGGAGATTCATCATTCCATTAATTCTCACAATTTCTCATTTCCATGCCAGTGAAACAGTAGTTTTCATGCAAAATGAGAAGCAGGCATTTTGAAAGGAAATGCTCATACATACAGAAGGAATGAATCAAAAATGCTCATACTTAATATCCGCTTAAATCTCTCACAGCAACATGGAGGTTATAAACAAGAGACCCAACAATTTTCAGATCTTTATCTAGACGCAATGTTCTTTTTAATCTTCAATCCTGTATAATGCAGGAAATGCTAAAACATATAGTTTTGCATATCACCAAGCAATTCATATGGAGATGGTTTAATTGCTTAGTTCAGTAGGAACCACATTAGTTATCTGCATGTAATTTCCAGAATATTTTATTCATCTCATGTTTGTAGAAAGACTGAAAGAAAAGACTATATGCACTTTGATGGCTTTCTCCTAAAAAAGTAAGAATATTTACATGCCATATCTGATTTAAAATGTATCAGTTAGTAATACCGAATTGGAAAAATTTAAATAGAGTTTCCAGGCAAAATACATGAGGAATACATAGAGGTAAGTTAAGAGCAAACCTGTTGCAAGCAAAATCAATAAAAATATTCATTAAAAACCTTGGCTGCTCAGAGTTAATGGTTCTCTTAGAAGGCTCTCAAACACCTTAAGCGGAAGACAATGCACAATGAAGACATTTAATTAACCTTAACTCTGACCCCCATAGCAATAGTATTCACATATCTTGCAATCATTATTTCTTCCCTACCTGATATGTCCCTCTGAGAGCACACTTTCTCATCACCTCCTCATCACATGGATCTTTCTGTGCTCTTCTAAATTTCTCCAAGATAAGCATAAGGGACGCTTAATGAAATCACAAAAGGGATCATAGGCAACGAAATGAGATTAAAGATAAGCATAGATGGAGATCACCTCTTCTGCTGGGAAGGGAAAATCTTCAAGATATGAGAAGATGATCTGTAGTAATGCAAATGCAGCTGTTCCTCTCCCCTGGCTGCACCACAACAGGAGATTGCTGAAGAGAGGGGGAGAGTTACAGGGAGAGACAATCTTCTTTTTGACACGTAAGAGAAACTACATCATTCTGGGAATGAGGAATGCTGCCAAACCATTCCCTGTTTGCAAGAAAAAATAATCATGGCTTTCTCATGGGCACCAAAGTAGCAAGCCCTATGAAGGTAAGATGAAGGATGGGAGGAAGAGACTGGTCCAGGTTCCTTCTCAGAAATCTTCCCAGATTTCTGCTAACAGTCTTTGGAATCCCCTTCCCTCAACACTGTAACCAAGATTAGAATCTCAGACTGGGAATTGTTAGAGATTTACTCTCTAAAAGCTTTTTAAGTCAGCTTCCAAATGCACAGCTAATTGAAACAAGATTGTAAAGAACTCCTGAAAAAATACCATTTGGAAAAAGGGAAAGACTGAGGATTTTAAAGAGGTGAATAAGAAACACCTGATTTACACACAGACCCCCCCCCCCCCCCACCCGATCTCAGGGGGGCGGTGGGGGACCACAGA
>VZRQ01011070.1:216846-272091 GCA_013397975.1 Machaerirhynchus nigripectus | reverse complement strand
TGAGGACACACAGGTTTAATGGAAAGGGAAGGAAATCCCATCCGTTACAGAAATTCCTGCTGTGGGAGGTGATATGAGAAAAGTGTCATTTCCTTGCCCCACAAAGAATACTCACAAAGGAAGCCAAGCAGGTCTTAAAAAGGCAGATCTGCTAAAGGTCGATGTGCATTATGCCTTCAGCTGCAGTGGATGAAGAGAAAAAAAAACCTGAAAGATATATTTGAAAGTTATTTGGAGAAGAAAAGAACTATATGTTCTGCACAATTACAAAATAGACATCCTAAGATAGCAGTTATGTGAAATAGTGCCAAAAAACCAGAATGCAGACTATTTAGAAAAGTAAAATTTAGTCTAATATGGGTTATTTTTCCTTGACTTGTAAAGGCGGTACACTTTTACTGTACCAATTCGCAACTGTGAACCCAAAAATCCTCTTAAGTCAACAAAGAGACTGCCATTTATTTTATCAGACTATAAATCCAGTCCCAAAGAAGATAAGTGCAATGTGTGTCATTGATAAATGATGGAACTGAGGAGAGCTATTTTCCAGCCATAACCAGTTCCTTTGAATTCAGCCAAGTGCAACTCACGGCTGAAAGCATCCTCCTCTGAAGCACAGCCTATGCCAGGGCAGCACATGGGCCTTTTAAACAGAGTAGGACTGCAGCAGAACCTGCTGTGGAGAGGAAAGCAGCTCAAACACTCACAGGTGGGCCAAGAGCAGGCACCATGCTTGAGGAGTCCTGGTGGATCCCCTAGCTAGCCCATGGTTGCCACAAGGTATGTGGGTATGTTTTAACAGCTGGAAATTTCAAAACAAATGTTCTTGTGTAGCCCCTCTCAGGCTGTTCAGGACCAGGAATTCAATCTCAGGAGGGATTATAGGGTTCCTTCAATCACCAGATCCACTCCCTTGGAAGATGCTAAGGTGAAGTCAGCCTAGAAGGCTCTGGACAGGCTGGATTGATGGGATAAGGCCAACTGTTTGAGGCTGAACAAAGGGAAGTGAAGGGTCCTGCCCCCGGATCACACAACCCCACGCAGCACTACAGGCTAGGGGCAGAGTGGCTGGAAACCTGCCCAAGGGAAAAGGACCTGGAGGGGCTGGTCAGCAGCAGCTGAACATGAGCCAGTGTGTGCCCAGGTGGAGCAGGTACACCAATGGCACCTGGTGCGTATCAGAAATGGTGTGCCCAGCAGGAGCAGGGTGGTGATTGGCCCCCTGTGCTCAGCACTGCTGAGGCCTCACCTTGAATGCTGGGTTCAGTTTTGGGCCCCTCACGACAAGAAAGACTTTGAGGTGCTGGAGCATGTCCAGAGAAGGGCAACAGAGCTGGGGAAGGGTCTGGAGACCAAGTCCTATGAGGAGCAGCTGAGGGAGCCGGGATCGTTTAACTTGGAGAAAAGAAGACTCAGATGAGACCTTATAACTCCCAGAAACTTCCTGAAAGGAGGGTGTAGTGAGGTCTAGTTCAGTTCCCCCTTCTACATAACAAGCAATAGGACAAAGTCTTAGGATTATCAAGGCAGGTTTAGATTGGATGTTAGGAAAAACTTCTTCACTAAAAGGCTTGTAAGGCACCGGAACAGGCTGCCAAGGGAAGTGGTGGATTCAGCACCCCTGGAGGTATTTAAAAGACATGTAGATGTGGCACTTAGTGACAAGTTAGTTGTGGACCTGACAGTACTGGGTTAACGGCTGGACATGATGCTCTTAGAGGTCTTCTCCAATCTGAACAATTGCTGATTCTATTATTCAATCATGTTTCATTTATGAGATTCGATGTGATGATAGGCCAACCTGTCCAACCTCAGGGCAGTGCCTTTTTGCACCCACATGCAAAGCAAAATATCTGAAGTCATTACTTGCTGGAGCAGACAGCCTCTGCTATATCCTGTCATCATGCAGACTGTCAAAATAAATGGCTTTAAAAGATCTGGTAAAAGATACCAGGGGAGAGGCAGACAGATGGCTCAGATGGGAAAAGAAAAACTCTTGATCAGACCTCTGATTTGAGCTCAGAGTGTCTTGGTTGTTTCCTTAGACCTGACTTTTCAAGGGCTTGCAGACCTGCCTGCACAGACAGACTGACCTGCCTGCGGGTGAGCTGAGATAGCATGGAGAGAGAGTCCAGACCCTGTCTGACAAAGCTGCTACATCACTGCTGCTGCTTCACTGGTGGAAACTCAGCCCTACATGTAGCTCCAACACCCAGGCTTTGACTGTGCTTGCTAGGAGTGAGTCTGGTGGCACCTTGCAGCAGCAAGCTTAGTCTCTTTCTTTGAACCAGACGTGGAAGGGCCAGGCAACACCCCTGGCCTGGATTATCCCCATGGGAGCACCATCCATATGTCCTAGGTGTCAGATCAAAACCCGGTGACTTTTTGATTGAACTGCAGAAGGATCTCTCTGGCAGCAGATATGAATGACTTTGCGATAAATAATTCCTTCCCTGCCCTTTGAAATCCATATGCTGCTGATAACTCAGCTATTGAGTCATATTGGGAAAGAGTGGAGACCTTTAGCTCTGCCAGCTCTTGTTTTAAGCCTAACTGCTAGTTCAATACAGCCATGAATTTTTGCCTCCTTGCATACAATATTTTGCTATCTAAAGCAGGAAAAGCATAAGGGGAAAAAACACCCTCATCCTAGAAGGAAATTAGCATCCAGCAGTCTAATAACCCATTCTCTGCATCACATGCAGGGTGGTATAATTAAACCCATAAAATATTCAGAATTGATCTCCCCATTTGGAAGACACACTTGCAACAAAACTAATGATGGCTGCTATGTGCCTAGGAGAGGAGATCTCCCCCAAAAGGCTGTTCTCTGATTATTTACCAGTGCACCCCATGGCACAGTGATGTTTGCAGGTCTCCTAACACCCTGAAAATACCAGGAGTGCATTAAACTTCCTGCCTGCAACTTCTGCCAAACAAAATGACTGCCCCAATCAAGGATTTTGTTCTGGTGGTCTTGGTTCTATTCTATAAGTGTGGAAGTCTCTTCAAGGCTGTTATGTTCCCTTTAGAAGCAGGACAAATTCCCTAATTTTGAAAGTTTTAAAAGAAGGATGAGAAGTCAAGACAAAAACCCTTTTAAGCAGAGTTCATTGGCAATAGTGTTTTAAACTGTACAGTAAACACAAAGTGTCTGATGTATTACATTTTTGTTCTCTGCTTTCTACCCCTATTTCAGCCACTGCAGTGACAGCTTTGCCATGTCTCTTCATGCTCCAGGGCAGGGTTATGAAGCCAATGCTCTCCTTGTAAAACCACGTGTCTCAGAACAATTTGGTAGGAGATCTCCAGACTGATGCCTCCTGCCAAGTCTCCACCCACCTCATCCCAAGGAAGAAGATGAGGAGCCCTGTAGCCAGGCCCATGTCTGCTGCACTAGACCTGCTGCAAAACAGCACTTATCCCAACCTATTACATGGAACAAGACCCATTATAAAACCCTGGACATCAGAGCTAGTAACTGCAAGAATTTACATTATAACCCAGTAGCTTCTCCCACTATATTTCATTCTGAGAACCAGATGTTCTTCTGGCATGTATAGCTAAGAGAGCAAATGCAGCCTGAGATCCACCCTGCAGCCAGCTCTGAGCTAGAAGAAAACTATTCCCACAATTCAGCTTAATTTTGCTTCCTGTCTCTTCCAAAAAAAAAGCTCTCTTGTAGAGAACATCGGATGACTCCCCTTGATTTACAGCTGGTGTCTTTAGGAGATGTAAGAAGTAATTATGACCTCCTTCTTAAATGTCTTGCTTCTGAAAGCCAAAAACAATCTGAATAAAAAATTAATTGATCAATATTCTCCCACCATTTTTCGCCAATTAAGCCTGTAAGTTAGTGTACCTTAAGTAATGTGCCAGAGCAAAGGCTTCATGGGCTCAGCCTTGGCTGTTCACCTGTGAAAAATTAAATTTGCTTGTATTTTTATGTGATAACAATTATGTAACTTATTTTTGGAAGTAAATAATTCAGCACAGATGAGATGCACAACACAGAAGAACGGGCTGTGCCTGTGATTTGCCTACTGATAAGGGACAGTTTTGCTGTCCCTTTGAATGCCTGCAGCACCATCATTAACCTCTGCAAGCATCTTGAGAGAGAAATATAAAACAGCCCTCCCAGCAAAGCTAAATTCCACTGCCAGCTGACATTTGTTTCTTTTTATCTTTACATTTGTCTAATTAAGAAGATATAGTGCCGTTTTAATTTTCATATAAACTCTTAACTTCAGTGGGGATGCATTCTGCAAACCAAACAAGGATTTATTAAGATAATAAAGCAAGCACTTCATAAAATTTTTAAATGCCTGCTCTGAGCATCTTTTTTTGTGGAACTAAGAGGCCAAACTGGGGAAAGGATCTGCAGCAAACCATTTCAGCAAGCCCATGCCCAGGCGCACGTGTGAAGTCTGTTTGTGCAGGGGTGGCTTCCCAGATCTGAGGCCGCTTGCCCCCACAACACCTCGACTTCAGCAGGATTTTAGCTGTGTGCCAGCTTTGCACCTTTTCAAGCACAGGGATGCCCTGCTTCAAATTAATGGATTCATTTACAAGGACCTTGGCCGGGGGAAAGGCATATTAGTTTCCTTTGCTTGTGCTGCATCGTCTGTTTATAACAACATAGTTAATCAAAGGAAGGGGAGATGAAGATATTTTTTTGCCAGTGTGGCAGGAAGGACTGTGAAGCTTTAATTGACCCCTCGAGAGACAAAATGAGAAGCTTGTGGAATGAGTTGAATTTTTAACACAAGGGCATGTTTTCCTTTCAGTCCTGCTCTAGAGACTAAAAGAAAGGGTCGTGCTCCCAGCTCCCTGCTGCCCTGGGTGCAGCTGCTGCACCACCTCCTTACCTGAGTCATTTCAGAAGCAATGCAGCTATTAATACCTCAGGGTAATGACTCACAGTAATCCCTTAAACCCTGTAATTGAAAAAAAATGGCCACTGCTGACTAATGGTTTTGAGGCTGGGGCATAATGAATTGACTTCTAGATAAGGTGCCTATGGATTTTAAAGTGATTGGTAGCTCTGCCTCACTTGTGTAGGCCATGCAAGCTGTTCCCAAAGGCAACGTGCCCTGGATCAGCCAGGCAAAATGGTATCCAGGTCCTTCGAGACCAGGGCTGGGAGGGACAAAGGGTGTCCCACGTGCTACGTCCTTCATCCCTCCCAACACGTGGAGGCACCAATGTGGACTTAGCGGTCACAGCACTGGCAGGCTCCCAGCAGGGTGGGTGAGGAGGGACCGTGGCACTTGTGACTGAAGCAATATTTTGCAAAATTAAAGGGGCTAAGAGAAGGGACCATATAGCACACATGATTGTTCAGGGGCTTTTTGAAGGGGGGCTGAAAAATTCCAAACTCAGCATTTAGAAAGATGGGGAAAGAGGAGATGATTCTCAGAAATACTCAACATGTGAGGAGAAGCTCCTGCAGACAACTGGTGCAGTGTGCCTGCTGTCCCACAAGTTTTTACCTGGCAAACTGTTCCAGTTACTGCTATCAAATTGGATTTTCCCCCCTCCCCTTTATTTCTGGGTGGGGAGAGAGACCAAGAGGCTGAAAATACATGTTACAGCACAGGGCAGAAAAGGACAAGCTTCCTACTCTCTCCTCCTTGGAGGAGATGACCTATGGCCATGACCTACAGCAAGATTGTGCAAAACTGAGGACAGGCAGGGATTAGCTGGCTGGCCAGATGAGGAAAGATGTGCTATGGGGTAGTTTGTTATAGCAAGACATGACCATGTTTGCCCTCCACAAAACGGACAGCAGGTTCCAGTAGTGAAGATTACTGAGGATTGCGACAATTTGTTCCCAGTGAGCTCTGAATCTCCTTTCTTTCCATTCTCCTGCTAAATCTGAAGTGCAGAAGCAGCATTTTTCTTAGTGGACCCGGTAGTCAATAGGCTGCCACAAGTTCCAGCTGATAATTGATGTTTTAATACATGGAAATTCCTGGAGACAGGCCTGTAGCTTTCAAACGCTATAGTGAGGAATCCTTCTAGCCAAAAAAAGCAGATGATCTGGTTGCAATTTGCACAATCACTCTGCAGATGTGGACACCTGTGTGAAAACAATGAAAAGAAGTGGGTTAGATAGAGGCAATGGCTTCTGTTACAACTAAAATCTTTTACTTCTTCTAAAAATCATTCTGCTCTTCTCTTCATACCCATGCAGCTCCAACAGTACTGTCATAAATAATGAACATCATAAGCCATGTGGCAAGAAAATCTAAACAACACTATAGCAGCTCATCTCTTGACCTAAAATATTGTAGTTGGATTTTCTCTCTGCAGTAACAAACATTAGGTTTCTCCTCTTCTTCTCAAATAACTGTGACACAACCACATTGCAAGAAAATTCCTGCAAGCCCCCAGCATTATGCAGCCTCATTAGTACTTTGATTATTTATTCGGCACATCTCCAGCTCGCCTGAATGGCTGTGAGACTGTCAGTCCTGCGCACTGATTCGCATCGCCAGTGGTTTGTACAGTTCAAGTGCCAAAGGCAAGCCAAAGGGCAAAGTCAAAATAGGTAATAGCATCAGCTGGGAAAAGTAACCAATGCACGTAATGTCAGTGACCTCGTGGTGACCCCACTGAGCTGTTTTTCAATGGGAGGCACTGAAAATGAACATTTCATGCCTAGGGAGGTATTGATAACTTCATGGAAATGACCACACCCCTGCAATATTCTTCTGTCAGTTGTCTCTTTAATGATTGCTAATCTTGTTTTAAGACAGGAAAAACTGCAGTTTAGTTGAATGCTCTGGGTCTACAGGGAGGTTTCATTTCATTCTTCCCTTCCTTTCTCTCAAGTACCAGATGCTAGACAGGATTAGACAGCAGTTTGAACTAGAATGCAAAAAAATAGCCTTAAGAAACATTTACATTGCCTTAAAAGTCCTCTTGGAACCAGACATCCAGATTCTGGTCCTCATTTGAACCAGCTTTTTTTTCCTTCACTGCAGCAGTGTTAAGGGGGTTGACTGAAAGTCAGCAAAGTTGTCTTACATATAATGTCCCTGGGACAACTGACCAATGACCCATTGACCATCTCCAGCTTTTAGTGAGCAGGACAGGAACATACTTTCAGCCTTGTCTGGAAATGCCTAATTTTGATCTCTTTATCTTACACTAGAGGAAAAAAAAACAGCCCACTCTTAGTTTTGTGGGAATCAGGTTTTTAGAAGCATTTCCTCAAATCGAATCCTCACCTAGAAATTCTTCCCCACTGTGCCAAAATATAAGCAATGAATATTATTGCCAAAGGAAGCAACAGATGAATAAATAATAGCTTTATTTTTAACTCATCCCTTAAAAGGCATAAGGACCCCAAAGCTGTCCCACAGGAGTTATACTTTACCACCACTGGGTAAATAGAGATTTTTCTGGTTTTTGAAGCCCAAATCATCCATATTCATGTCAAACACATAGAATTCCTGTCAAAAAGGATTTAATCAGACACAAAGCAGAATGTAGGTTACTCTTGCACCAATAGCTCCTGATATGGTGATCTACAAAATGTCATAGCAACCAGTCCTGCACTGGGCTGGATCTTCCCTGAGTTCTATCAGCAACTCAAATCACATCTTGGGATGCAGGCCAGAGCAAGGAACAAGCCCCAGGGACTGCCGGGACCCTGCTCTTCAAGCTGATGAGTTCCTATGTTGTCTTATAAGAGGAGAAAAAAAGATGTGAAGTGAAAAAACAGGAGGAATTTGGGCTGAAAATGTTCTTTCCTCTGGTGTTCAGCAGTACATGAAAGCTGGAGCATTATGTTCAGGATCCAGCCTTTGAGAAGGCAAGTTCTCCACTCCATGGGGGTTGCTGGGATGGGATTTGGCTCCAGGTACAACATCCTTCCTATCTGTCAGACATCCTAGCACCCTTAAAGACTAGCTGGCTGTGCTGTGACCTTCCCAACATACCAGCTTGTAACAGCAGAGACACATCCAGACCCAACTACACCCCTCCAGCCCCCCAAAGCTCTTGAGGGACCAGCACTAGAGAACTCTCCACTCGGAGGGTCACGACCTGGACATTTCAGGAGTACTTGAAATGCTTGTGCTGCATAAAACTCGTGCAGGGCAGCGTGGCCATGATGTGGCCTCAGACACAGAAGCCCAGTAGTTCTCCAGCCACAGAGCACCCCACAGCAAGGCACAGTGTTACAGCTCCCACCACATCTTCAAAAAGCACTCTGGGACTCCACTGCTGTAAAGGTGGCAGCTCCAGCAGCCAGGCAAAGCAGCTTTTCCCACATTGTGTTTCCCTATGTCTCCTCCCAAGCCTGTCCTTCACACTGCAACCAGCCTTCAGACACCCCTCATCTCCTTGAAACTCAGATTCCCATCTCTTCACACGCACAGCATGTACTCCTTGTACTCTGCTGGGGACGAGAAGAGAAGGGGAAGGGGTCCTATCCCCGTTCAGGAAACGCTAATTATATTATTTCAACCTGCTCCCTTCAAAATGTACTGTTATGGACCAATAAATTGCACACCCAGAGGTGACATTCCCCAAATAAACGATTACTTAAGGATTAGTCACGCAGCTGTACCGAAGGCACACGGCTGGCTTTGCAGGAAGGATTATTGTAGCACAGATGAATACAGATGACTCAAGCAGCCGGGGCAGGGACCTGTCCTTCCACTTCAGCTGGGTGTAAAGCTTCAGCCTTCATGTCTGTCTCCCTGTATTTGGCATCTCTGAGGCACACCTACAACACACCTACAACACACAGTAATTATGAAATAAAGGAAATCCTTCACAAAGAGTGGCAAACTGAAAAAAGTGTTTGGCTTCCTGAAAAGATCTTGATCAATGCACTTGAAATTCTTCCCCCTCCAACTGGCAGTTTCTGAAGGACAGTGGAAAGGCAAGAACTTTCTGAAGCATTTTCAGATGCAGAATTCATAGGGGTGCCCAGGGAGCTCTTGGAGCAGCCCGAATACGCAGGCCTCAGGCTGCACAGCAAACTCCTCTCCAAAGGGCCATTCTCTGAGCGAGCTGGAGCCGGGGAGTTTGCGTTCTCCTTCAAAACCAGGAGCTGCACTCCCTCAAAGGAAAACTGCTCTCTGCAAGTCCATAATTCATATTTTAGCCTTGATGGGGAGAAAAGAAATGCTACAGCCGACTTCACTAAAGGTTTCAAATCAACCTCATTATCTGTAACATTAATAATTGGAGCTTTTAGCATAGTGAAGCCCAGCAGTTTCTTAGGATGCAGCAGATGCCCTTTGATTGCTCTGCATTTTTTCCCATTGCTAATTTAGGATAATGGTTGGACTTGATGATCTTAGAGATCTTTTCCAGTCTTAATGATTCTATGACTCTGTTTATTACTCCCAGGACACTGATGGGACATTTCTTCCTTTTTTTGGAGGGAGAGGATGGAGGTGGGGATGACACCCACTGAGGCACCAGCATAACAGAGCAATATGTTGCTCTCCAATCAAAGAGACCTGCACCCTGTATCCACCTAAACCCACACATAATCACTCTCTATTTGTGTCTTCGGGCCCACAAAATCATGAATAAGGCTTACAGAACAAACTTGGTAGCAACAGGCCTTAGTTTTATCAAGACTCCTCTACCTTCACAATTTCAAATACTTTGTCAACAAAAACCGCTGAACAAACAGCAGGTGACTGGGAAAACTGGTTTATTCGCCGTTTCCTTTCCCCCTTATCTGTTTTTCCTTCGCCCACCGGTCTTTCCCACAGTGGCTCAGTCCTGCAGGGCACGGCTGTTGCGTCCCCGGCCGGCAGCTCCCGGAGAGCAGCACCGGGGCACCATGGCCGGTCCGAGGGGTCCCTCTGCCGATGGGAAGCGGCGGCGGCCGGAGCGGAGCGGAGCGGAGGGGAGCGGGGGATGCCCCTGCGCTCTCCCTGCCGAGAGCCGCCCGGCCAGCCCGGGATGCGCTGGCTCCCGGACAGCCCTGGGCACCCCGCACCCTGCCCGCGCTGCCCTTGCACCGCCGGCCCAGAGCAGCAACGCCGGACTCCGTTTTGTATTTTCGGGTTTGTACTTGTTTTCCGTACTAGAAGAACACTGAGCTGCTGCAGTGTGTCCAGAGGACAGTGAAGCTGGTGAAGGGTCTAGAAAACACATCACATGAGGAGCAGCTGAGGGAGCCGGGGGTGCTTTGCCTGGAGAAAAGGAGGCTCAGGGGAGATCGATCTCTACAACTCCCCAAAGGGATGGTGTAGATGAAGGTCAGCCTCTTCTCCCAGGTAACAAGGCAACAGGATGAGAGGAAACAGCCTCAAGTTGCACCAGGCAAGGTTTAGTTTGGATATTAGGAAAAATTTCTCCACTGAAAGGGTGGTCGGGCATTGGAATAGGCATCCAGGGAGGTGGTGGAGTCACCATCCCCGGAGGTATTTAAAAGAAGTGTAGATGTGGTGAATAGGGACATGGTTTAGTGGTGGCCTTGGCAGTGATGGGTAATGGTTGGACTCAACGATCTTAGAGGTCTTCACCAACCTAAACAATTTTATGATTCTGTGATTTTAAGATGGGGTTTTTGTCCGTGGCTGCATGGGATATGATCCCATGGTGGTGCACAGCCCACAGGGGCAGGCAGCAAAGCGCCAGGACAGCAGTGACAACCCCCACGTCCCGGGCCATAGGATTGCTTGCTCCTATACAAGTGCAGGTGGCAGTGTGGCCCCACAGCATCCTGTCCTCCACCTCAGAGCAGGGAGGGGATCAGCAGGTCACAACCCAAACACAAAACAAGGCACTGCCTGCACTCAGGTTTTCAGGCTGCCAAATAACCTGAACTTTCATGAATGGGAAATACTATTCCTCCCCAGCCTTAAGGAAATGAATCTGTAAGTCCACACAGGAAGAAAGGGCATACGGAATAGGGAAGGGATGGATTATCTTAGTGCAGTGGGCAGAGGATAGACCAACAGCAATTTTCTTGAGTTCAGCAGCTCATACCCAACAAATTGTCTTCAAATACTTGTCTCACAAATCATCTACAGCACATTCCCACAGATGTAGTCCAAAATAATGAAATCTTATTTAGAACACTATTTACATTCAAAGTGCCCCAAATCACTGTGTTGAAGCTATGGATGATTCACCATCTCTAATGACCTGTCAAACATGGGGGAAGGAGGTCAGAACCAAGGCGGTTTTCTAAACTCCCCTGGGCTTACCAGAGACCATAGCAATTTTGCTAAGTGAAAAATAATGTGATGCTGGTCTAAATCCTTCTTTCACACTCATTTAGCCAGGTGCAAAGCTGTCAATAGCAGTGGCAATGCACTACTTTAACACAGGTATAATTTAGCAGAGGGTCATGTCTGCTTTTTCCCTGAAGAGCCTTTAGAAAAAGCAATCTGTCAGACCTTCCTTATTCAGGTCATTCTCAAGTCGTGTACTGCAATACAGTTCATAGAGAAGAATGTAGAGTGTTTTCACTTTAAAGTGTGATGATAAAAGAATACCTGGTAGCCAGCAGGAAATTTCGACGGGTGAGAGGAGTCCTTCCAACTCCTCTGGAGGTCTGACACTACACACTCCTCAGACAAGTAAGTTATTAAGTTGCTTCATTCACACCCTTTAGTGAGAAGCAGAACTAAGTGCAAATCCAAGTCCCAAGTATTTCAGATTTCATTCCTGGTTTGGCATATTAGCTTTTTCCAACTCTTACAAGTAGGTGTTTATCACCTGAGAAGCTCAGCTTTAATGGAAGGATAGAAGTCCTCATGTTTGCTTAGTACAGATGTTTGTAGCTGCACCTTTTCTAGGGGCAGTGTGCCAGCTTTCTGCCAGTGCTGTAAGGCAGCAGCAAGGTGTTTTACAAACCAGGGAGGGTGGCAGCTCAGAAAACTCTGAAGCATCTCTTCTACAGACCACACAAACGGGGCTGCTGTATTCCAGCAGCGACACGCTCCAGAAAGGTCCCATCTTATTATCCCTGATGGTGGCAATGACCCCCCTTCTTACAGACACCTGCTAAGAGCTCAGTCCTAGCCCCTCATGCGGGACTGGGTTCTTTGCTCCATGATAACTCTTTTCGGCGTGTTCACAGCTAATGGCAGAACTGGCCTCGTGACCAAGTCTGCTGCAGAACACAGACATCTCTGCACACAAGCAGTTTTCTTTGCAAAGGCACTTACACATCCCTAAGCCATTTTTAGCCTATCAGTGAGGAGTTACAGGTGCCATCCTGAGAATGCTTTGCTCTTCTTATTACTTATCAGCAGAAGGTATTACTGCAGTCTGACAGTGCACTCATGCTTAGTGCTTCCCCTGCCTGGAAAAAGAGCACTAAGAGGAAACTTTATACTGCAATTTATTCCTATTTTACTTTCTTCTCATCAAAACTGCTCCCAGTCCAGCTTATAATGACAGTCTTATTCCCGAGTAAGGTAATCCTCACATCCTCAGAGATGTGCTTTCCTCCACAGTTCTCACTGTTAGTAATGAAACCCCACCTTCTTGGCACCCTTAACCACCAAGCACTTTGGAGGAGTGCCTGGGCCCCACTAAAGGGAACTGACAAACACACTGCCTCTGATTCTGATAGGCTCAAATTAGGCTACGGGTTCAGCCCCAAGTAACTCCATCTGCAATGGACTCAAGCTCTTTGCCTGATTTGCAGAGGGCAAAAGCATTCAACGAGCTCCTTGCAAGATTTGAAGATCTAAGCGTGAAATCAGTATTATGGATTGACACCAGCTTTTACCCAATGTTTTAATTGCCTGTTGTCCCTTTTCACAACCCAGTCCGGGAAAGAAAAACAGGTTTGCTTCACAAGCAGTACCACTCCAAAGAAGAAGCCGTGAGAACCCGGAATTTCAGAAGCTGTCTGGCAGCTTTTGTGCTACCAAGAGATTTTGAGGGACTTCAACACATTCTGCAAGTTCAGCACATTGCAGTGTATTGCACAAAGAAGCCATAAGCTCTTTTCTGCATGCAACCCTGGGACAAGAATCCATTTCATCCACATCCCTTTGAGATCCACCAAAGCTTTCCCATTAGCTTGACTGAGGTTTGAGTTGCACCCAGAGACAATTTCCTAAAGAGCCATCTAGCTTTTGCCAAGATCCAGCATATAAGGACGTGAGGTATTTGTTTCTGCTTTGAGGATTTAAGATATGTCTGCTGTATAAATATCAGGGACATCCACTCCTGTAGTTTCTAACTGCCAGGAGTGGGAGGACAGGGCTGGAAGGGAGGAGAGCAGTGGCTGGATGTGTCTCTCCACCCAAATGGCAGATAGAGCTCACCATCCCCTGGCCCTGCCAGCCAGCTAATGAAGCCCCATTTTAGCACCTAAGTAAAGGTCAAACTTTCCAAAATCATGCCCTACTGTGGCTCTTGAAGGATGATTTTCCCACACATGAAGGAAGAGAATATGCTCAAAGCAAAATTAGGATATAGACTTGAGAATTGTGAAGCTGAAGGTTTATGGTACCTTTATGATGTCTCAAACTCTATAAACCAGTTGATTTGTTTTCCAGAAGAGTTCAATCCTGTTTCATAGTTAGGGAAAGGGATGGGCGTGGCAGTTCACAGCACTTAACTTCAGGCTTCCTTGAGAAACCTCTCTTTTTCTCCTGACAGGAAGTGGAGGCAGGCAAAGACTCCCACTTCTCTAGCACAGGTGGATAAATTAGTGCCCAGGTGCCTAGGGGTGCAATTATCACAGATTTTGTGAGCTTTGGGACTTAAAAGTGTTAAATATGACCCTGCCTGATTTTGGTAGACCGTGTGTGCGCAGGAATGTACTCATCCTGTCCTGAAAAAACAAACAAAGCCAAGACCACAACAGGACAACCCAGACTAGCACAGCCATGGCAGGCAAAATTAGTGGGTGGTGCACAATATTAATTCAGCTCCTTACCCATGTGAACCAGGATGCTGCCTTTAATTAAATTAGCATAAGCTATCTCTTTGACATTCTGATTTAATATTATAGACTCAAGGTTTTATCCCAGCAAATGCATAAAATGTGAATGCATCCCAGGGTCATTTTTCGTGTTTGTCTATGCGTTCGCTGTTTTTATTTTCCTAATGATCCAGTTTGTCTTTGCCAGCTGGAATGTGTGTGTTACAGACCAAGCCAAGGTTTGGTCCTCAGAAGTGGAGGGCAAATCACTACAGTGGTTTCTTTATTGCACCCGGGGTGGGGGGGCTCCCCAGTGGGATGGAGGAGACTTATGGCTGTCATCTTCCCAAAAGTCACCCTGAGCCTGAGGAACAAGCAGTAACTGAGAGCAATTTGTGCTGGGCTTGAATCTGCTGCTGCCCCATTCACCAGGGCAGAGCTCCCACAGGTCCCTGGACTGCTCTCCAGCAAATTATGAGGGCTGTGGAAAGGCTCCTCTCCTTGGGCTGTTTCCTCTCCTTTAAGAGCACTTTGGCACTGTCAAGTCCTGTGAAAATGTCACAGATAGCTGAGAGTCATGTTCAATATGCAATATACACAGCACGGCTCGGTCACACTGCCTTGCTCCTGCAGGGAGATCCCCCACACGCTCTTTGGGTAGGATTCGTTTCAGGCCTCTTGTGCGTGACGTCTCTGGACCACAGTGTCCCACCTGGCCAGGCTTATGTCCAGCTCACTGCCCAGCACCCTCCTTGATGGGTGTCTGCCACCCAGGTAGCTGAGTGCCAACCCAAACCCCATCCTGGATCCCCCCTTGCTATCAGCACTTTTCCTTCAGGCTGTGTTCTCTCTCCCCGTGTGCAGGAGGTTTGCTCTGGGGTGGTGTACCCAGGGGAACCAAGGAACCGAACTCTGGTTCTGCAGCTCGTGAATTGTTGCTTCCACACAGCCTTCACATTTGCATGTTACTGAATTAATCACTTTAAATTAATGCTTGCTGGTTTTCTCATCTCAATAAACGCACTGAATGCAAAACAGCGTCACCCTTACAGGGACTATTTCTAGTTCTACAGCAGATTAAAACTAAATTAGCTGATGTTTCAAAACTGGCAAAACCATGTATCTGCCATGCAATTTGTGATGCTGGCAGACTGTTATTAATGGTGGGACAGCTTGTATTAAAAATTCTATGTTTATGAAGTGCGCTTTTAAGTGCTTGGCTGTTGCAGGAGAACACTCCCTTGCTTTGTTCTTTAAAGGTGGTAGGAACCTGCTCTACTCAGGGTCATTACCAGGTAGGTTGTGACTCTGCTGCTTATCTGGTGCCACTGCATGTCTCCTCTTGATTCAGCAGCTGGAACATTGCTGAATTTTTACAGTTTTTCCACCCCACGCTGGGAACTCTTTTCTCCTGCTGCAAGTCTGTGTCCCTGATATTTCACCCTACAAAGACTATCTGAGCTGTGATTGAGTGATGTCCCTCAGCACACAGAGAACTGGATAAATGGAGCTGGAACACCTTCTAGACAGCCTCCTCTGTCCCAGTATTTGTACTTTTCTCTTGCGGAAAAGCCTCCTTCTTTTTCAGGAGCTTTCCCATTTATCCAGATCTTGCACAACAGCCTGTGATCACACATGTTGCAAGATAAATTCATATCTTCAGGCTCAAGGAAAAGATGGGTCCAGCTGTTCTTAAGATGGCTTGCACAGCTCCGGAGGAAGAACTTAGGCAGGGGAGGATGGGTGAGCATTGCCCTGGAGCTCGTCTTCCATCCCAGAACAGGAGTGGCAGGACACAGCAGGCCACGTTGACACAACTGGGAATGCTCCTGGACAAGGCTGTTCCCTGGGGACAGCCCACATTTGGACAGTGCCAACACCCCTTCCTAGAGTGTTGAATTCACATTATCTCCACTTTTTGTTAAACGAGACGGACGGGCACTGTGCCATCCTCCCCAAGACAGCAGCAGAGAGCACAGGGTGCTCAGCTGGTGATTAAAGCAAGATCCCTGCAATTTACAGCTATGCCTGGTAGGATTCAAGGTTTATTTTTACTGAGAGCTGATACTTAACAGCGACATAAATTTATGGTTGTCAGCTTTTACTGCCAGTTACCATTCCTGCTCTCCATCCTGGTGTCGGGGCCCACACTGCCCCCTCTTTAATGCTGGCACCTCCCTGGTGCTCAGCCGGGGCTGCTTGCAGAATCCAGAGCTGATAAGAAATTATAGTCACTGCTTCAGGAGCAAGAGAGAGCACGCAAAAAACCTGTCTCTTACTGATATTTCACAAAGAAAAATTGAGTCCCACTGAGCCTCCTTGTAGCTATGGAGGACCTTTAATATAAAATGGGTTTGCAGCTTTTGGTGGAAAGACCCTGTGAGGAAAGGTGAGGGAGCCGGGTATCTCTCCATCGGCTGTTGACGTTATCACAATGCTTTCAGAGGAGCTTTATGCAGGAGATGTTATATCTCAGCCCAGCTACATAAGGGGCTGGTTGCCCCAAAATAGCCACAGTCCTACTTGTTGCTTCCTGCCCAGGGAGAGGCTTGCATTCCTGACTTGCTGCTTACTGAGGGGCAGAAACAAGTTCACCCCTCATGGTGTTATGGAAACACACAACTTTGCTCCTGTGCTAATAATAAAACCAGTGCACTTTTCTTTAAACAGTGCACTTTTCTTTAAACAGTGCACTTGTGAAGAGGGGACATTTCGTAAGCAATGGCCCAGACACCTGCCTCCTGTCACCTCCACCCTGCAGCAGAAGCAAGGCAAACTGCATGAGACATCTCCATCCCACCCCCTGCACCACGAGGCGTGCAGGTACCCAGGGCCTTCAGCAAGGGAAATGCAGAAGCATCAATGCCCAGGGTTATTTGCGTTGCCAAGCAGAAACATTTGGCCTTATTCCCCTGTGAGAAACCCAAAGACAGTAACAGCACCTGCTGCCTCTGCCCCACGTGGGGAGCCCTTTTTAAACTGCCTTGCCATAATCTAGGCAAGAGGTTGGCCAAAACACGTGCTGCCATAGCTCAGCTGTGGGCAGTGCGGGTGGGATGCAGTTTGCTGACGGGTCTGTGCTGGCACATGGTGCTGGCTGCCCACAGATTCCACAGCAGGTCTCAGCACCAGCAGGGATGCCCAAACAGCTGCTGGCCACAAGCACGGTGCATCCAGCTGCTCCTGGTAAGCTGTACCTCATGCAAACACAAGGTCTGAGCCCCGTTTGATAGGATGAACCCACATTTGGATGTCTCTCGGCTCACATTCCTCTTTCTCAGCAGTAGTGCAATCACTGCAGCAGTTTTTCAGCAAAATGTTTTAGGTCAGGGGATTTTTTTTATGCTTTTGTGTTTCTTACCTGAAAAGTTCAAGTTCTTCAAAATTCAGCCCGCACAGGAGTTTAGGGCCAGGTTTCATCAGGTTTATGTCAGAAAATATTTCAACACCGTTTCAAAAAATGTCAGAGTACCTTGTTCCAACAAGTTCTATATGGAAAATTTCTAGCTAATATTTTTTCTTTTGCTTTAAAAACTAATCCAATCTTTTCAGTTTAGTTAGAACAGCCAATATTTACAAAACTTCTTTATAATAATGAAAATTAAAATGTTTGGTGGATGTGACTCTTTCAGCTCAGCAATTTTTCCATGCTTTCTTGTAAGCAAAGCTTTTCATGATCTTATCATCTCATCCAGAACAGAACAACCCTACAAAATGTTTTCAAATGGCAGGAAAAAAGCAAGATTTTCTGTTTGTCCCTTGTTTTGACCGGCTCTGAAATTGCTGCAGTGTTGAGTTCCCATAAGCACTCAGCCTCCCGAAGGGAAAAAGGGAATGCTAATTTCATGGTTGGCTTTACTTAATGAAATAAAACTATTCTTGCCCAAATATTGTGCAAAAAAGGCAGAATTCTTCCCAGACCCTGCCCTGATCAAGCTGTACTCAGAAACATGTGATCTGATTATCCTCATTTGAGCAAACTGACTGGCAGGTCTTTGTGCCCCAGCAGGAAGATGGGCTGTTAACAAGTCAGGTATTTACAGCACAGATGTCAACAATTTGGAGTATTTAATCACAGCACACTTCAATTTGTCCTCAGCTCAGACAAATGAGCTGCCTGTGCCAGGGGTCATGGGTGTGTATGGAACTGCTCTGGGTCTATCTAATATCATTACATAAATCCTTGTTCCTGTGTAAAAAAAGGAATAATCTCTAACCAAGAAGTGCTGGATTAGCCCATCCCCAGCCAAGGCCAGCTCCTGTGTATCTACTGAGGCTGAGCTCTGTGTGGGCTTAAAGAAGCCCTGGGTGGGGATGAGGAAGATTTGCTTTTTCTGACTAATGGCATGGCATACATTTTGCTTGCAAAAGGCCTCTCAGATATGAAATTTCACAAATATTATGAAAAGGTCTTTTCTGAGTGCCCAGAGACAGTGCACAAGCTAATTCTGTAGCACTGAGATGATAAAAGCACACCCTGAAGGAATGAATAATTGAAGCCCAGACCTAAATATTAATAGAATACAAGGAGAAGAGGACACATTCCTCAACTTTGCACTTACTGAGCTGCCTGTTTGGATTTGAAGCAGAGATATTCTCACAACCACTCTAAGCTCCTTAAATCCCCTCCTGGAAGACCATGGTGCTCCAAACTAATGCTACCTTTGTCTGAAATTCCCCAGCTCATTTTGTATTCAGACCTCAAGAGGAATGTGGTAGTGCTTATCTGGAAGATGTGCTCCAAAAGCAGATGGAAGCAAAGGACACTGTCTGTTCCCACAGAGGGGAAAGCAGCATGTGTGCAGGAGAGAGGATGCTCAGAGGGACAGGCTGCAGCGAGTGGGGACTTCCTCCAGCTACAGAGATCCCCAGCCAGGGGAGCCTGACGTGATGCTGGGGTGACAGGGGGATACCAAAGGCACACAGTAGACACCCTTCAGCTGGGTAATGTTCTGCTTTGGGAGATGTTTACAACACGCTGACCCCAGCCTGGTTTCTAAACAGGATCAGCCCAATGCAGCTTTGTGCATGGCAGTCACGGGCTCTGAGTGCTGCAAGAAAGGGCTCAGAGCCAGGCACGCACATGGGAGGCCACCCACCTTCAGGCTCTGGGCAAACCCTGCCCTGACACCAGGCACCAGAGTGAGCCGTCCATCGACAGGGACATGAAAAATTGATGGAAACGGATTTTTTTTAATTCAAATGCCATCTGAGCATGGAGGTTGCTGTGCACACAGCGTCTCGTGGGAGCAGGGCAACACTGCTCTCCAGCAGCCCACGGCAGTTGGCAGCCCTGATGAATCAATTCCCCTGCAACCTTCACAAGCCCTCAGGCCAGTAAAATACAAGCAATTTAAATTAAATTTAAAAAAAAAAGGCATTTCTCTCTGTCTGTTGATATGTCTTAGGCTGATGTCTGCTGGCACTAAAACAGCCTTAAATACCTTCTGGCTGTAAGTCAGAGGGATCTGAGGCATCTGAGCAGCCACACTCTCTGACCACCTCGCACAAGGTGCGTCTGGAGGGGGAGCTCCCATGCTTGTGCCTTAAATCAGGGGGAACTCCTGAAAGGCGGTGTGACACGATGATGGGACAGCCAGGGAACAGGCAGGATAACTTGGGACAGCCAGGGAACAGGCAGGATAACTTGGCACACACAGATATCCAGGCTGGATGTTCCAAACCAGCACACTCCACTGTCAGCATGGAGCTGCCCCAAGGCCGCCAGCCCCTTCCTCCTCCTGCAGCAACACAGAGGAACCCCAGGAAACAGGAGGGGGTTTATGGGGTTAGGCAGCATTAGAGCCCTGCTGCTTTACCATGTGAATCCCCATCAGACAGACATCGCTCCACTGCCTCACGGAATCCGCCACTTCCCAAATTTAGAACCATTTTTAACAAGCTGGAAGCAACAAAATAAACAACACTTGATCTGCGAGCTCCCCGCTCTTGACAGTGTCCCCAGAGGTGGTGGAAAGCCGAGGAGATAGCTCCTTGCTTTAATTGGTACATTAAAATTCTTCCAGGCCACTACACAACTGTTAATAAGCAACTTAATTAAGCACTAACACAGTTCATATTTCTACCCTCCAGAGGCTCTTGTTTCATTTTTTTTTCTTATTACATCCAAAGCCGTGGGGAGTTTTGTCCTAATCATGTAAAACAAGCTGAGGGCAGTGACACCATGCAAGTTATTTAACTCCTGATCTCCAGACACCATTGCCAGATGTCCAGGCCCGCAGTTTCTTCTCCAAAAACAAGCCAGAGGACTCCAGGAACAAGGTGTGAATTGCTGCAAGTCAACAAAAATGAATGTCAACAATCCTTAGCAGCAGCAGCCAGCTCGCCCCACTGAGTGCCAGAAGGAGATGGTGTTGGGCAAAGACAGGTCCTCTGCAGCCATCAGGTGACAATAAGCAGGTGGGGGTTTTATCTATTGCCAGAATGACCAAGGAGCCTTATTCAGCATACCATGAGGATCTTCCAAAATGCTCCATGCTGTCCTCTGCCTCACCCCACCCCAAGGAGACCCCTGAGGAAGAGAAGTGGCAAAGGAAAGACGATGACATCAGATCCCCGGGAGAGCTTTGATATTTGGCTGCTCTCACCACCTGGCTCTCACTGTCACCTTCTGCTGAAGGAAACACAGGAACAAGCACCAAGGCCCCACAACACACCCCAACCGTTCAGTGTTTCTGGAACTATTTCCCTGTGTGCTGCCTGAACGTCAGGCTGGTTTGATGGGTTTGTTCAGGAGGCTCTCAACAACCATGTTCGCAGAAGTTTTCTTCTTTCTAATGCTGGGCTGGGGTAAATCAAAACTTGTTCCAACAGCTGTTGTGGGAAGCGACCAGTTTAATAGTCATGCAAACAATAGTGGGGTTTCCATTATAGGTGAATTATGAGCCATTTAAGTTAAAAAACAACTGAACTTTACTGCTACGAGGCACACTTAAGGTAATACACACAGACTGAGGAAGGAGAGGTGACTGGAGAAGCCAAGTAGTCACCTGGCTTATGGAGCAAAGCAGTACGTGCTGCTGATGAATAAATACGAATCCCCCTGCTCAAGGAGAAATGGTTTATTTGCCTCAAAAGCCTTGTACACCAACAGGCACATTGCCAATGCGTGCATCATGATTTGTGATGGAACCGTGAAGCTGATATGGCTTTTCCTTCACTGGAAAATAAGGTCTGTCTCCTGCTATAACGTTTTTAGTCCAAGGGAACAAAGAATTCCAGAGCCCCTTAACACAGCAATAGTGTAGTTGGAGATTTCTAGCACAAACATTAATAAACAGCTGGGAAGGGGACAGAGAGGGAAGTGTTCTGGTGGCATAAAGCAGGGCGGCCACACGGGCCTTGAGTACAATTTGCATTTGCTGAAGTCATGTCCCATGGGTAGAAACAGGAGCAGATGGTGGTGGTGAGGTACAGCCACCAAGCTCCTGGGTTGGTGCAGGGATGGGACTGGATGAGCTGACCCCACAAGCACTCCTGTAAGAGATGTTATCCCACAGCACAGAAACGTGCTTTGCAGCATGATCTAAAGCTACAAGGTGCCCACTAGGTTAAAAGTACTGCAAAACAAAATGGTTTGAAAATAGACTATTAAGTATGTTGTTATTGAAAATGCCCCTTCCTTCCTTCCTTCCTGCTTTCCCACAACAATAACAAAAGCCTCTATGGAATTTTTTTTATTTCAGAATTAAATAAAATTACATTTTTCACTTGAAGAATAGAATAGCCAATTGAATGGCCAATTTTGTGGCTACCTCTTTGGATGTTTCATATAAAAATAAAACCTAAACCTGGCAGGTACTTGGTCTCCATTAAATTTTTTCTTTGCTCCTCTCTTCCATAACTTTTTCCTTCCACCAGGAGAGGGGGAAGGGAGAGACCACTCAGGGAAAGCAGGCACTAATGGAATAAATCAAAACCTGAAAAAAGGGGAAAAAAGGAATCTAAGTTTAATTTCCACTGGAAACCTAAAGCTCAGATAGGACAGGATACAAAATGTAGTTGTGTTTTCAAGAAGTGAATAGGGAGAGAGACAAACGCCTTAGTTAGGAATGTGTGGCAGCAGCCCTGCCCTGCGGACACCGGGTCCCTTTGCTGAGGTGCCAAATCTGAGAAAGGGGCAAAAATCTCCAGCTGGGACTAAGTGCTGATGTCAGATTCCCTGCAACAAAAGCCCACAGGGTTGTGTGGCATGGGGAGATGAGCTGGGGAGTGAATGGTTGGAGGGATCTGCTGAGACTCCCAGGGCTGGTGCCTAGAGAAGTCAAGTGTGGATTGCCCTACCTCTGGCCGTGTGAATTGGAGGAGACTTTGGGATCAGAATGGGCCATGAATTTCTGTGATCAGTGTGGGTGGTCCCAGGTGGCATCTGGCTGTAAAGAGGGAACTGAGGTGGAGAAAAAGTCTAATAATTCAATAACAATTCAATAATTCAAACCTGGAAAATTGCTTTTGGTGTTGTGCTCCCCCTTCACACTACAGTGTCCAAGCCAACCACACTGTCTTTAGGCTACGGGGACAAAAGCTTCCCTGGCTTCTGTGTTTCTCCATTTGGTAGAAATCCTCCTCTTCGTCCTTCCTGCAGGAAACAGCCGCCCTTACGTTTGAAGGGACCTTTCCAGGCTGGGTCTTTGCCAGATCCAGGACACTGAATCATCTTGGGAATACCTGGGCGAGCAGTGCCATCCCCCCCAGGCCTGCAGCAAGCAGTGGAGTCTGCTGGAGCTCCCAGCACGTCCCTGCAGAGCAGCTGCCTTCCTTCAGCTCCTCGGGGCCGGGGGGGCTGAGGCGCTGGGCTGCCAGCTCCTGAGCTCAGCCTCACTGAGCACACATGGATTTTCCTGGGAAAGACCCGCCTTGTCACAGCACAGCCCGTGTAGAGATCCCTCAACTGTCCTTGGATCCTTTACCCACAGAGGCAACCGGCTCCTCCGGCAGAAAGCTTTTGCCTGATCTGTTTTAAGCGACAGCACATACTCATGAGGCACTGTGGAGTGCTTAAGGTGTGAGCTGGGTTTCCACAGACACAGCTGAGCTGAAAGCTGATGCTTCCAGCAGGTGGTGGGAAACCACTTGGATATTTAAATACATGTACCTGTCTGCAGAGCCTGGGGGGTGAAAATGACCTTTTAAAGCACTTACTGCACTTTTATCACCTCCTTGGAAAAAACAGCTAGGAGGCCAGGAACTTTATTCCTCTTCCCCGTCCTTCTGCATTTGACTGCGTGATACTGCTTCTGATTTCCAGGACTTGAGGCAAATACTAATTTCATGCCATTTAACAGAGATTAGTTTTTCCCTCAGAAATTCTTGGGGGGAGTGGGAAAGAAAACTGCGTACACAAACATTTCCATTTGCTCTGAAAATTTCTTTGAAATAACAGGAATTTAAATTGCTGTTACCTGATTGCTCTTTTAATATCTGATACTGAATCTGAGTTTTGATCAAACATGGGGAGTGAAAGGGTCAATGCCTGAGGAAAGTGCTCAGCCCGCACTACCCGGCTCGGCCACCGGGTGTCCCTGCGCCCTGCCCGGCCCGGCTGCGCTGACTGACCCCGCCGCAGAGCTCGGCCTTTGTCCATTGTGGGCATATTTATTTATTTTAACTTACTAATTGCTTTGTGTCCAGGAAGAGCTGCAATTCCGTGATACTGCCCACGCATCCTGCACTGCCGTGGGCTGAACAAGCACTCAGTAAGACATAACAATAGACAGAACTACTGGCCCAGGCACTCTGCACATACAAACCTCTGCCAAGTGTCTCCATATCCTTCCAGGACCTGTCACAAAGCAGAACTGACTGCACCTGCCAGCCCTCTCCATAACCTCTGCCCAGTGCCTGACACCAGGCAGTCCTGTAGATATTTCTTCCCTGTCTGAGCTGGATGCACACGTAAGGGTGGAAAGATGAGGTTTCTGTCCTCCTTCAAGCTGCCAAACCCAACACATCACTGACTGCAAGAGAAGACGGAGCAAACAGCGGATTGGAATCTTTTATTCAGTAATCAGTCCTGCTGTGTGGGTAACATCTTAGCAACTGGAACCCAAGTATGCAAAAATACTGAGTTTTCACAGTGAAAAACCAGACAGTATAAAATATTCCAGTATTGCCTCTTAGAACCATTATTGAAATAAGACCCCCATTTCAAAGGCAACGTGCTGATTTGTTTGTTTTCTATGCTCAATCCCTCCCCCCAAAACACTTGTTCAGACAGTAACCCTCCTCAGCCCCACATTACCCGCACGTGTTGTGGGGCAAGAAACACTACATGAAATCCCTTCCTGATTTCCAAATGATTATTGAAGAACATCCTCCCAGTGGTGCCAAGGTCCAGGAAGACACAGGTGATCGGAACACGGAGCTGTCCTCATGTTCTACACACCGCAGACAATGGTGGTGCTACTGAACTCTGGCCAGAGGCTCCGTCTCCCGGAGCAGCCACCGAAGAGCTTCGTGCCGGCCTTGCCTCTCCAGCTCTGCTCCAACTACTTCCCTGCACTTCTGATGGTACTCGTTCACCCAGTTACACTGGAGAAAGGGAGGGGTAGGACAGTCAGCACAAACACAGAGGAGAGTTCGTGACCTTACAAGTTATGTACAGCCAAAAACATTTGTAGGCCCTTGTGCTCTTTGGGTCTGAACTGTTAGGCTGAGCTGGAATCCTGTCCTGAAGAGACAGATCTCTATTATATGCAAGTGACTTGTAAATTTGATGAGGGTAGGAACTGAAGCAATTCGTCCTGGGTTTTCAGAGAAGCCAAGGGTCAATTCAGCTGACAAGTCAAGTCTGCAAATCACTGCCTCCAGCAAGTCTGAATAGCTACCTTGGCACAGTTTAATAAATAGCTTTGCAAAATTGTAGCTGGACAATGCACTCCTGAGGCACAAGCTGCCCTATTGATCTGAACTGGTAACCCTAGGGCAGATCTCGGTAACCTTCACAACCCTATTCAGCAAATGGAAATGCAAAACAGGGTTATCGTTACAAAAATGATGTGCTGAGGTAAAATAAGGAGTATGGTCAAAAACAGGATGAAATATGCCATCGAGAAGGTAGTGGGAGACTTAAAAAGAAAGCTTCGAGGATGAAGCTGCTCAGGAAATAACTGCTGCTGAGCAGGTGTCAGAGAAGTCTGCTCAGAGTTCCTACGTACTGAACAATACAGGGTGCGCCTGAACGGGACTGGTCACAAGCAGATACAGATAACAAGATGGGACAGCCATCACTGTAGTCCTTGGGGAGACAGCATGGTAAGACAGACATTTGCCAGAAGCAAATTAAGGCAGGAGTAGGAAAAGAGATGATAGCAGCAAGTATCATATTAAGGGAACTACCAAAACAACATAATTGGTGGGATCCTCACTGACTTCATCATATAACTTAGATATGAAGGACCTCTGAAAAGCTTGTTTAGTCCACCCCCTCACTTCAAAGTGGATCAGGCTTAAAAATAAGTCAGAGTGCTCAGGACTGCTCTCCGGATCTATGAAATGGAACAAAGGCCAGTGGTTCTTGCAAACAGAGCAGAACAAGTTGGTTCTAGTGCAAAGAAAGCAATGCAAACCTGTTTTACTTACCTCCTTTTCTGTCAGCAAATTAACATCAATCATTTTCGTCTGGATTGGAACCAGGGTTAAGGGTTCAAAAGTCAGGCTCCCTCTGTTTTTGAAATTGTACTGCAGCAGAAAGACAAAGGGATTGTATGGTTTTAGAAACAGCTCCACCTGGATCACACACCCTGGTTATGTCACCACTACAGAACAACGCGGGTAACATTCAGGTGAGAGGGTAGCAACTTACAGGAACATTTTTCTTACAGCTCAAGCAAAGAATCTCAATATAAACCTTAGTTACTTCTTTCACTTTCTTTCTTTGACCTTTCTAAAGGTCAAAATTGTACAGGACTTCATCTTGATGACTATATGGTCATTTTCAGTCTGGTATTTCTAAAAGCATAACCCAGCCAGACTGGCAACTGTAGTGTCAAGATCTGTCTGCAGTTTTGTATCTACTGCTGCTGAGGACTCTCTACCAGAGAGGAAAATCCCAACTTGAGATCAACCAGTTCAACAGCAATGACTCCATGGGGCTGAAAAGATGCTTCAACACACAGACAGAAAATAATTTAAATCAACTCTCACACACACATTGCAACCCACGGAAACCCTGCAGAAGCAAAACTGTCTTCTCTGCCCCCATTAGCAAGGAAGACTTAGAACCAGTGTTAACCAATGAGGGGTTTTGGACACCAGGGATCTTGAGTAGGATTCAACTGTCTGCAGCATGGTCCCACCTCAAGCTCCAGTACTTTAAGTTTTATAACCAGCAAGTCATGGAGAAAGGTGCATCTCGAGCAGGTCATTCACCTTGGTTTCGGCAGGGATCACGAGGACGACGTTTTCTATTCGGATCCCAAAGGACCCATCTTCGTAATAGCCAGGCTCTGGAGAAACAGACAGTAATTAACTAAGCCACATTGCTGCACTCTGCAAGTACTTATTCCCTATGGCCAAACTTCCCCTCTATGTCTTTAGTCCACTGAAGTCACTAAGCAATCTTGACATCAGGCAACCACAGAGGCAAACAAATTTCTGATGCTACTAAATCTGCACAGAAGCCCCGAGCAAGGTGACAGCACAAGTTCTCAAAGAGAGAAGAAACAAGACAGACAGCCCTCAAGCTTCAGAAGCTCCTTGCAGTTCAAGAGAGAGCACAGAATACTTGTGCTCAAATACCAGAAACTCTGAAAACATTAACGTCTTAATGAAAGGCAGGTAGGTAACATCTTCCTCAAAACACTCTTTTAGAGACTGTTCCCCTGACTTCCTGACAGGACTTTGCAGCCCTGAAGGAATGTAATTCTCTCAGCGAACCCCAGCAGGCTGTTAATGTACTACTGGAAGAATAAGGCATGCAAAGATTTAACAGCTGCCTCAAATAGCCCATAGCAAAGACAGGATTAGCTCCTGAAAGCTTGGCGTCCACCTTATACTGCAGCCAGTTCTTCCTCAGTATGCCAGAGCCAGCTGGTCAGCAGAGCTCTTCTGAGGCCTGTGCTGCAGAGAGCAGGAAGCAGTCCTGCAGCACCCCACTGCAAAGGTGCTTCATGGAAGGTGAAAAGCTAAAGTGAGGGTCTTTACCTAGACAGCTTAAATGACAACTAAAACAACAAGCTGAGGCAGCAGGCCCAGAGCTTTTGATCCAACCTTTCCTTTACATCACTGTCACATTTATTCCCTCTGCATCTTAAAGAGCTTGGTCCCTCCCCAGTGACAAGAGAAAATCACCAGTGCTAAATACCATCAGAGACAATCATGCCAGCCTCCAAGGGCTCATCTGCAAAGGTTTTGTAGCTAATGCCGCAAGGACCCTCATGTACATTTAGGAAAGAGCCAACTCCGTGTCCTGTCCCGTGCAGGTAATCCAAGCCACAGTCCCACAGGGCAGAGCGGGCAAAGGAGTCTAGAAGGTGACCTGTAGATAGACAAGGAGAGAGAATTCAATCAAGTCAGGCTCCTTCAGAGACACTGATAATCACATTGAAGGTTCAAACCTGGAAAACATGCAAAAAAAACCCCCAAAAACCCCCCCAAAAAAAACCTACCATCACCCCCTCAAAAAGCCTCACCACCAACAAAGAAAGCAAGTCATTGGATGGTTAGAAGTTACAGGGCAGATTTGGCAATTCTGACATTCAAGCCCTTTCTCAGCTAAAAAGCCCTTCTCTCTTCTGTTACACAGGTCTTCACAAGATGGTCTGTAACAGAAACGTTGCACTGCTGCTTGTTCTACTGGCATTTTCAGAAAATAATCAAGTGGTTAAAGGTCCGACAGACAATTCAGTACCTGTCTTAAAAGGAGCTGCACTAATTGAACTGAAAATAGGAGACCTGACAATTGTATTTGGTGGACTAATCAGCCAGGCTTCTTGCCTGGAAGGCCACTCATTTCACACAGTTTCAACCAGAGGGCACAGAATTTCTGTTGCCTGCATGTGAACACCAAGCCCACGTATCCAAGTTCAGACACCCTTTAATTTCAGTTTGGGTTTCTCATAGCACCGTGCAGCTGCTTTAAACTTGCCTACCCAAGAATGCAAACTGAAGAAATCTCAAAAAAGATTTTTTTTGAGATTTGCAACACGTTATGCAAAAAGTGGTTTTGCATAACGTGTGACCAGGGAGAAAATAACTCTGTACAGAGATGGATGTACATCACAGCTTCTCATGCACAAAATCAAAACAGCTCCTTTGTGTGTCATTTTTCCATGTATTTTCTCACTGATACAAGAGATTCCACAGTAACTGGAAGAGAATTAGCCAGTCCTTATGAAGCTGGAAAGTGACCTCTCGCTTTGACAGGGCCATTAGTAAAGAATAAAGACAGCCTCCAAGCACAGAAAGGTCACAGATGTGTTAGAGTGCCACTGACTGATGAAAGTCACTATCAACCTAGAGCCAGAGCACTTCCAATATCCTTCAGACTCCCCCCTTCAGAATTTTCAGCACTGGTTGATTCTGAGAGAAAAGGCATCAGTAATCCGGTATCCAAACTGTTGTGATGGAAACAGTCACATCAACATTTGCCTAATCTGCCTAGACCTGTCAATCATAATGCTGTTCTCAGACCACTTAATGGTTCTTCAGAGGTCAAAACACTCCAGCTCACGAACCCACCTTTGGTTCCATTTGGGAAGATGGCTGCACTCACAGCTATATGTCCCTTCAGGACATACGTGAAGCATTCCTGTCAAAGAAATGTGTGCCGTAAGTAAAGAGGGAAAGAGAAAGCCTTTTACTCCCCAGGAAGGGAAAGAAAGGCTCCATCTTGTAGCAAATTGCGAAGGATATGGAAAAACTTGCTCGTGGTCTCCTGTGGCTGGTAATGCCAAAGCAAACCATGAGCAGAAGGAGTTTACATCGCTCTGAAGATCCCTCTCCAGTAACTACAGAGAGAGCATCACAAACTCAGACCGCAGGTGTAGCAGCAGCATTCACCTCATCTACATAACTGATTTTCTTTGTGGCTGTACTTTTACTTCCTGGGCATAGCCTACAGCATACTTTTGTCACTAAGTGAATGATAATAATGAAATTAGTTTTAGTTAAGAGTAATAAAAAGTTAAAGAAGCAATTTAAAATAAACAAAATTACATTGCTGAATTTCCAACAAAGACCTTTTCAGGTAAGTCTGAGACTGATTTTTCATATGGTACTCTAGGCACAATCTGACTGGAGCCTTTCATCAAACTCTGAGCTTCGCACTAAATTACACCCCCTGGCTCCCTTATTGGACAAACCAGTAATGTTCATCCTCAGTCTGCTGATTTTCTTACTTCTTAGAGGAAATCTATCATTTTGCAGATGAGAGCTGTGCATTTTAAGATAGAAAGGTGTCAATTCTCTAAAACAGTTTATATTTTGGAAGTCTGAAGTATGACAGTCTCCTTGTCAGTCCTTATCCAAATGCTGCCACATATTGGTAAATAAATGGTAACTCGATAGAGAACTTTGACTACATAGCAGTAGGGCACATTACTAATTTAAGTATCTCTAATAATAAGGGTCAGACCACAAACCACAGTGTGATCCGAACTTACCTTTTCATAGGCTGATGGTGTGCCAAAATGCATTGTCCTGGTCACATCTGTTGTACCATCTCTTCAGAGGCAAACAAAGATGCAGGAACCAAAGGGATGGGAGAAAAAGATCAAAGTGAGAATGCACAGAAAACCCAGTCACACTGCAGCAAACCAACCAAGCTCATAAATGGATAAAGTCATCTGCTCTGTGGTACACAAGACTGATGATGCAACCGCTCCTAATCTCAAAAATTCCTGAACACAATGCCCCAGATGTAGCAATAATGATTTACAATTCAAACTGTTGTCTTTTAACCATAAGCATCCCAAAGCTCTTCACAATGAGAATCTAAACTTCTCATAAAAACGAAGCTAATTTGAGGTTTAGCCACTGGTACCTGTTCATTGAGAAAAGGCCAAATTTAGCCTATTTGTATGGAAGGCAATTCATTAACAGCTTTACAACACATGTTTATGCACAAATGACAGCTACCACCTCAGGAAATGGGGGATAGCATCCCTTTCATCCTCAGGATGTCTTGTGCTAAGATTTCTATAAATCATCCTGCATTTGGATAGGGGTTAATCCAACACGTCAGAAACTGGCTCTAAGTTCCTCCTGCAAACAGCATTTTGAGCCTGCTGTCAAAAACATAATGGCTCTTGAAATACCGAGTTCCCTTTGAAATGCTCACTCCTGTCCCTGTGCTCTTCCCCCAGCACACGCAGGCTGTGGTCACAAAGAACTCACGGTTTAACTTCTCAGCAGGGACAAGCAAAGCATCCCTGTCACAATGCTGTTGTAAGTGCCATTGATGTCCAGCTTACATTGTACCCAAAGGGCTGCTTTTCATAGTGGCACTAAGGAAATCGTTAATTAGGCCATCAGAGGGGAGGAAAAAAGAGCTCCTTGTAAAAATCTTATCAAAGGAAGTCTGTATGGTTCTTTTTCAAAGCTCTTCCTGACTGACATAACAAAAAGGCATAGCTCTACAGACAAAGCTCATCTCAAAGGAGCAGCCAGGCTTGTCCTGCGTCTTCCTGAACAAGCCACTTCTCATCTATTTACACTGCTTAAAAACATCACTTCTTTCATTTTCCATGGAGTCAAGAGTTCCACAGTAAAGGAACTGAGGCCACTGAATGGCACTGTCAAAACAGCATTGAGTGAGTTTTCAGACATGATGCCTTCCCAAAAACATACCCAAGACCCAAGTGGCCACTGGGATGAGGAACCTTGACTCTGAGTCTCTGAAAAGGCAGAGAGCACCACAGGACAGTGATGTCCTGCTTCTTCACCCTACCTTGAGCTTACCTCAGTATCAGTCAAATCTGCCCACAGGGCAGATCCTGGCAGGGTTGGTGCCTCACCCAGCTGTGCAGGCTGCTGAGTAGGCAGCCCAAGGCTAAGCCAGGGCCATCAGGCCTGCTCCCTGTTCCTGCAACTTTATACCAATGTGCCAGGTGTGCAGCGCCACAACAGACACAAACATGCACCACCAGCTAAAGCACAGCTCCCATCACACTGGGGATGGATGGGACTCAGATGGGAACTGTACTTTGACATCTTGTCCCCAACCCCAGCAAGGCCTGTCAGCAGCCCTGATCTGCAGTCTACTCAAAACTCCACATTGCCTTGCTTGCCAAGGCAACTGTGAGCTGACCCTGCAGGGGTCGTGGGGAAAAGAAAACATGGCAGTTCAGCACCATTCATCCACTCACTTGTACTGTGCTCCTGAGTCCAGGAGGTAGATCTCATTCACAGACAGCGTTCTGTTGGTCTCAGGAACTGGCCTGTTCAGTTAAACACAAAGGTTTTTGTTCCACAGTTTTAAGGTCTCCAGCCCACATCCACAGTCCAGAAACCATATTAAGGGCAAGCTTGGATGTGTCGGCTCTGATTTCTTGTGGCAGTGATGGAAATCCCACACATGCTGAGCCAGGGATCATACTGAGGAGAGGATTTGTATACAGCAAATAGCACTATGGTACACAGCTTTGCTGCTTCCAGCAAAACCCTCAACATCTGTTTCTGGATGTATTTCACAACAGTTGTGGCACTTCATACTCATCCTTCCCAGACTTCTAGACCCGAAAAAGCCTTTTTCTATGGGCCTGAGCAGATCAGCATCATAATACATGCATGCTGCCAGCAGGGAAAGATCTTTATTTAGTAAGTGTGGAGTAAAGAAAGATAGCAAGCACCATCTCCCTGGAGTACTCTGTTGTGACTCCATGAAGAAGAGAGACGGCTCCTTCCAACTATGTTTGCTGAAGGATGAAAGGAGAAACTGTGTTTTTCTTACTTGTAGTGAATGATGGCTCCATTTGGACCTGTGCTTGATATGGTAGCAAAACTCAATTCAACAAAGTCTTTCTGCTGACTGAAAGAAAAGATTGTGATCACTACAGCACAAGCAAGAGGAGCACACCAGGCACCTAGGCCACCTGGAGTGCCCCATCCTCAATTTCACACCACCTCAGCCTTCCCCTTGGTCTTGAAAGCATCTGGGCAAGCAAATTAGGGTAGAAGAAATGTACCATTTGAAGCCTTCTTCTCCCAGTCATGTGGAAAACCATGTTTTCCAGATCTACTCTTTCCTCAGAAGCAGAAAATTCACCACCCAAGCCACCCAGGAAGAGATGTGCTGAACAATTTCTACTTTGTTACTTATTTACTCAAAGGCATTTTAGAGGTCCTGCTGATGTACACATGGGAGTAACTCTCAAAACAAATTATGTTCCTTCTCTATCAGGAGAGGAGGAAATCTAACTTTTACATAAATTTCTCTGTGGTAAAGAAGCAACTGTCTTGTATTTAAAATGTCCTAACCTGCAGCACTCCTCATTGCTATCTCAAAAGGAAAGTGGACAGGATCCAGTGGGCCGGGACTTGTATCTCCCAAGAGACCCAATTCTTCCCAACTCTTTCAAGTTTTCAAAGAAATCCATTAGTATAGGTTTGTCCTCAGGTAAAATATATCTGCAAGTGAGATGCATTTCTAAAGAATAAAATAAAAATAACGGATAAAAAATGCCACCCAGAAAACCTCCTCAGAGTAGATTTACTTTTTACCTGCGGAACTCCTCTGCTTTGTCTGCAGCAATTATTTCTGTCACTGTTCCCTTTGGAACCTGGTGGACAAGGACATGGGTTGGGTTAATGCAGCAACAAGCAAAGTAAATGCTATGTGCTTAAGCACTGGGCCTTGTCTGTGCATTATGAAACCCAGTCTGGAGGTGGCTTCTTTCCAGGTTTTCTGTCCTCATTCCTCAGCAATGACAAACACAAACCCAGCAATATTGTGCAGGGCCTTTGAGAAGGAAGTGGAGATTGTCACAGAAGGATTGCTGAACCCTGACTAGGGAGCAGTTAGTGCAGTACTTAATTCACTAGGATGTGCAGAAGTAACATCTCACAAGGCAACTTCTCTTCACAGTCAGGTTACACTAAGCTTCAATAGTTCTCTTCAACAGCCCATGCTATTAGAAATTTTATGCTTTTAAATCAGGTATGGAAGCAGTTGCAGAAAAAACAAAGTGTGTTAAACTTTACTTTGGGCATTTGATAAATTCAAACCTGTGACACAACTTCCCCTGGACTGGAAAACAGACAAAGCAGGGCAAGAGCAAGGTTTCATAACCCCTGAGGCTGACTTCTTGAGGTACTCAGACATGTAAAAAGGCACCTTCTGGAAGTCATCAAGCCTTCTCCATAAATAAAGTCAATAGACTCAGACATGCAGTAGCACGGCTTAGTAAGGTGCTGTGTAACACTTGGCACTCTGCACATCCACTGTGTACGTCTAACCCAGTGAATACACAAGTAATTTGTTTTTATCCCATTTTCACTGCACCTCCCACTCATAAATGCCAAATTCGTTCATACTGGCAGACAATGCTGATTATCATGAGAATAATTCCAAAGTATTGTATGAAACGGGATATTATTTCATTATTTACACTACCAAACCAGCACAAGACAGCATTAACACTACACTAAGCCTGCTCAGGTAATTTCTCACTTGCTTGAGCTTTGGTCTGGGTAAAATGAATGGGAGTATGTCTTCAAAAAATTAATTCAGCCTTGGATGAAAGCATGACTGAAATCCTCGCAAAAAAACCCAAACCACCAGATAAACCCCCAACTGTTTCCCAACTTATAGCAAAGGCACTATAAAGACTAGCAAAAAGTTTATGCCAATGAAGAATTTTACACAGCAAAAGAACCTCCAAGTTAAAAAAAATTATACAATACCTCCTTTTCCAGCCAGTTAAAGAGCTCACACAGGGCAACAGCATCTTTAATCTATGTTAAAATAGGCACATGAAAAAGGAATTGAGAAGAAGAAAGGTTTTACCAAGCCTCAGTATAAACAGGTTTTGATACAAAAGAACTCAACCTGTAAGTTGCAGGAACACAAACTAAGAGATGATCCAAGAGGTTTTTTTCATGTTTTGCACCCTGTAATTATTATAAACACTGAAAATGTATCTGGAGAGTTAAATGAATGTTAATAATTACTGCTGGGACATATCTTACTGTGTGAAGTACTGGCTTTACCCCACACATAGCCTTCTAGACTATTTTGCTTTAACAGCCAAGATCTTGCATCTCAGATTGCAGAAGGCAACCACACGACACATCTGGTGATGTGACAGGGGAACATGTCCTTTGGGCACACAGCCACCACACAGTCTCTGTCACACAGCTTCTGGCTCCCTTGCCTTATGACCCCCATTTTTGTTCCTTTTTTTCTACATGCTTGCAGCACGTAGGGGCAAGAAGCAGAAGTGTACAAGAGCAAGGCACAATTTTGTCCTCAGCTGGCAGGTGACAAAGTGCTTCTTCTCAGTACAACTATTTTTACTTCCCCCTAACTAATAGGGAGAGAAAAGCACTGAAATAGAAAGTACTGGTTCCCAAGAAGCTGCAGAAAATACGGGATAAGCCCAAAACTGCCAGCCCTGCTTCAAATGGCACATTTCTCTTATTGTGAAAAATGCTGCTTGAAAACTAACTGGAAATAAACAAGAGAAAAGTTCAGGCCCACCATGAACCTGATTCACAGACAGCTTCTTTGCTTGAAAATATGAAGCTTCCTGGGAAATCAGCCTCATTTCCAGAGTCATGATGCTGAGACTAAAAGAGTGCTTTGAGGACACTGGCTGCTTCTGAACATCTTGGCCTGCGTTTTGCACCATGTGTCGAAGAATTGCTCTGTGTTCTTTAGGCTGTGTTTATTCAAGTGATAACAATTTGAAGACTCCACTGACAAAGACAACAGAACTAGCAAAGGGGAAAGAACATCCCTTTAAGGGCCCACACTCCAAACAACACTTCTCAAGTCTGCACCATCTTCCCACAGAGCAAGGCTGTTTCCTCACACTATTGCAAATGTTGTTCTTCAAGGGAATGCAAAACAAGCAAAAACCTGCTTCAACAGCAGTGGATGTCTGACAGAAAACCTTTTTTATCCTGCCATCAAAATTCTTATTTGCTTTTTATCCAAAACATTAAAACGGAAAGGAAAATGTTATTTCTTTCCCTAAAGGTAAAGCAAACCTGTTGCCATGTGCAAGGAGACACTCAAGGCTTCACTTACATGTGCTCTTCTCATGCCTTCTGTTTCCGCTGCATTCTTCACAGCTTTTGCAATGCAGATGGGGGTATATGGGGTGAGGTATCGGTAAGCCTGCAGCAGAAGGACAGGGATTACTTGTGGATTAGTCAGACTACATAATCCTACAGATTTAGTAACTCAGCCTGGCCACAATTTGTACTTTGGCAGCCTCTCTCAACCTTCAGCACTGTGAGATGCTGGTTGCCAATAGTCAGCTAAGTGCACTGGGGAATAGAGAGGAAAAACAGTCCCTGACTGAAGGAAGAACAGCCACAGGGAAATCCAAAGAACTAAACAACAGCTTGTCATGAAGCAGGGTGAAGAACTGGATATCTGAAATACCGTAGATCTATATCAGTGCCTGAGCCGTATGTTTCCTGTTGCTGATGTACACTGAAGGCTCAGAGGCCAATAAGAAACATTAATCCCAAATGCTATGGTCAAGTTAGGCTGTGGAAACAGACCTAAAAGCCACCTTGACTTGCTACCTGACAGTCACCCTCAAGTAGCAGGGAGCAAAGTGTACCCATCCCAGGTACCAAGCACTGAGCATCACCACTGTTAATGATCAGCAGCTCTGACAAACACATCGAGGCCCCAAGAAACACAAAAGGCCTTTGCAAAGCTCAGCTTTATATGCTGCCAGTTCTGAAAGGAGCTTACATCGGTGGTTTGAGACAAAGCTTTCCTGTGCTTGGATGGGGTGACCCTGCATTAAGAACTAGTAACTGATCCCTTACCACTGCACACTTCCTCAAACACCAGCTGTCCTTAGATTAGCAGGAATGCTTGGCTGGTTTCAGCACACCTTCAGAAATTCACCAGCTGAGGTGACTTGCCCGAATCTCGTCGCACTCGGCATCAGAAGAAGGAAGAAGAACCAAGTCCTTTGCCCTACAGTTCTCTGCTCTACCCATTACATATCAGGAGATGGGATGAGCACCTATAGAAGCACAGCCTAAGCAAAATGTTGTTTCCTACTTTAAATGCATCAGCATACAAACAAATATCACTCAAATTCAAGGAAAGGCCTGGAAGACTCTCTGCAAAGACTTATTTCACATAAATCCTACAGGCTTACAATTTCCAAACTCTTAAAAACAGCAAAACAATTACACTTCATAATGAAGAAACTAAATTACAGAAGAAGCCACAAGAAAGTCAGAGAAGTCGTTTTATCAGTCAGGATAAATAGTCAGATTCTTAGGCTTGCCTTTTATAGATACTGGTAAGTACTACTAATCTCCTGTGAAAAGTATATTTACATGCAGCTGTAAACAAATCTATAAAGGGTTTGCAGATCTGTGTTTAATAATGGAATGGATTTTTGCCAGTATCAATATTTGGCTCTGATGGAGACAGACAGTAGATGGACTTCCAGCACTGGTGTTCTTCACAGCAGCTGAGCAACTGGCCTGGAGTGCTTTGAAGTGGTGGAGAGCCAGGGAGGAACTAGGAAAACTCTGGCTCTTTCAGTGACTCTCTAAGTGGCTTTTAATCAAGACATTTCAGTCCTCCTTGCCTGCTTTCTATTGCACAGAGCTCCTCGAGGCAGTGACTCTCCCCACTGCATACAGAGGGCACACAGCACTGTAATGACTCAGGATCAGCCAAAACTTCCAGTGCTCACGGGGTAAATAATGTCACTCCAACTCATTTTATTCCTTTATCTAGGTCAGACCTTCTGTACTTCTCCATATGGATACTCTACATAAATCAACTACAGCAACTTAACCAAACTGGGGATAGACCACTGCCTACAACTACAGCAATGGGCTTCCTACTCTGAAGTCAAAAGAGCACCAATTTATCCTGAAAGCTCCATAGACACTATGCTGTCAGTATTCTGTACTAGGAGGCCTAGAAATGATGGTGTCTGAAGATTTAACCCTGGACAGGGACAAAAAACTGTATATTTACTCACAGTATCTGTTAGTTACTAGACATCACTGTAAACTGGATGGTATTCTAGAGAATGTGATCTCTAGGAAACAAGAGATGTACCTAAGATGTATGGAAACCAGCTTATTTGTCCACAGTTGCTGTGTCCGTCCCCAAGTACCTTTTTTCATGGCTATTAGAATATTAGGTGGACAGTGGGAGTCCCAGACAGCCAAGTTCAAAAGGGTAGCAGGATATAGCATGTATGGCTGTACAGAAATTATTCTGATGCTACAACTGTCCCTCGGCAGATGCACTAAGTGCATGGACAGCCAGTGCCCGCAGGTTATCTGCGTCCTCGCAAGGCTCCCTGCTACAAAAACTCTTGTCATCTTGTCCCTCCAGCCTTCAGTAAAAGACATCACATATTGCCTGATATCCTCAAGCCACTGAACTAAGTAAGGGCAACCACCTTCAGACACTCAGATCAAGCCAAATGCACCCTCCCAGAAGTCCTGCTCAACTTTCCTGATTCAGTTTCTGCAAGTTTCCAGTTCTTGCTGCTTGTCCACATGAAGCTGATGCTCCACCCGTAGGCAGAATGACCTGAGTTCACCCTGCTGCCTCTTCCCTCCCCTCTCTCACTGTACTTGTTTTATCTTAAGCTGACAATTCTTTGGATAAATCGGCTTAGCAAGTTGGAAGGGCAGCTCCAGCAGGAGCAACCCCAGGATTAACAATCCCTCAATATCTCAGCATGGCTGTATCCCTTCTGCACAAGCTCCACCCTGAATCAGGCTTTGCAGAGGGGAAACTGAGGCCAGCTGCCCTCATTAACACCCTTCCTAACCACGATGAGCAGAGAGAAGTATTTTCCCTTGCTAGGGCCACTGACCTTGGGAATGGCCTCAGTCAGAGCATAGCTGGCTTTGTCACTGAGCCACACTTTCTCCTTGGGTGAGAGGCCTGCACCAACAGCCTGCAGCTCCGACAGGATAGATCCGTAGGGCATCACCTGGATTCTGAACTCAGGTTCCAGGGTGGAGTCAAGCTGTAAGTGCTCCCTCACAGGTGGGTCCATCATCCGGTCACCATCAATAAAGAGCCTGAGAAACAAATTGGAGAGAACAAATAGGTGAGACCACATCTGAAAGTGGTTGGAGTAAAGGAGGGAAGGAAAAACCATTCTGGCAACATTTCAGGGAGAAAGGAAATCGTGAATTACACACTTTACTTTGTCCTATGTCATTTTAACCACTGGCTTTCACACAGCTTAAATGAAAATAAGATGTGCCACTCTACTGAGAAGAAAGAGCTGACAGCATTTCTATTTGTATGACACATTCAAAATGGCTACATCCCATCACTGTGCTTGAAACAGGAAAGTAACAGAGGCAAGTAACAGCCACTTTCTAATTTTTAACGGCAACATCTGGAAATAGGAAAGTTACCGTAGTTCTAAGTATCACACTGCTCTCACTTTCACTGAGTTGAAAAGTTCAGCTCAGCCTTCACACACAACCTGTACTCACTCACCCAGCCAGGTTTTACCTTAGATGGATCTAGGTAGCAGATTACAGATGCCTCTAAAAGAACTGTGCTTGCTGAGGCTTAATATATGGGGCAGTCGCAGGAAAGAAGCCTTCTGTCATAAGCCAGCCCTGAAACTTTCCTGCACAGCCCCTGCAGTTTTGAAGTGACTCACCAATTAGACTCTTCCCTAAAGTTTGTAATGTCCAGGCCAGCCTTGGCTCTTACCCACATTTCACCCAGAGCTCCATGGGCCCTGCACATTATCTCAGGGAGACAGACAGAGGGCTCAGCCATCATGCCCAAGGTCATCCAGCAAGCCAGCCAAGGTGCTGAGGAGCGCAGGAGAGCTCTTGGCTGCCTCTCTAGCTCTGATCAGGGGAGGAGAGTAACTCATGTTGAAGACAAAAGTGCTCAGAAAGGACACTAAAGTACCCAAGTGTAGGCGTTTTTGAAAAGACAAATACTTTGCTAGAACAGCTCTCCCCCAGAAAAATGTGTCTTGGGGAACAGAAGAAGGGAATACAAGCACCTGATTGTGTTCATTCCTATGACGGCGTATGCAAAAAACACAGGATTGTACTCAACATCAGAGCCTCGAAGGTTGAAAAGCCCTGAAAAATAAGAACACCAAGAATCACCGTCCTGTTTCATCTTCTGCAACATTAGAGAAAGCCAAAAATAATCTCACAAAAACACAGGCAAGCAATGAGACATCACGGGTGCAGGCCGGGAGTCCAGCTCCCAGCCAGCTGTCCCACAGCCTGCTGCGTTCCCGGCAATCCTAAGTTTTTGCCAGGAGATGGCACCAGAACCACAGTATGAACACTCCCCGATGTTTAACTTCTAAAGGAGGGCTGGCTTGGGAAAAAAGCAGGTACAGGCAAGGAAAGACAAGGACACGTGTGCAAAAAGCAGTGTCCGCCCTTTCTGGTCTGCGCAATGCAATAAAAGCTCACTTCTTAACAGCCAGAAACCTTCAAAGTTACAAACTATCACTTCATTTCAATCCTTTTGATATGTGAGGTAAGAGGAAGACACAATAGGCAAGACTAAAATACCCCAAAAAGGCCTCTCATTTGGGCCCCTCCGGTATCTCAGATTCAAACTGTACAGTCTTAGCTATTTTTCACAAAGATTTTATCCCACATAACTCCAGACAAAGTCAAGAGGGGAAGTAGATGTTACGCATCTCTAAAATCCTGATTTTAGGGTCAAAAAAAAAAACCTCCATTCCAATATCCAATTATCTGAAATGAGTTACTCAAGCCAATAAGGCCAGCCAGCAGGACAGCTGGGAAAAGAACCAACATGTCCTAAATTACAACCCAGCACTGTATTCATCAAACTGTGCAAATTCTGCCATGAAAGTAAAAATAGAGCTTAATTCTCCCCAGGGAATGAGTAGGTCACTTGAATGCAGGAAAGAGCCACAAAGAACTTTTTACTGCATGGGTACAAACTTCCTCGCTCAGCCAACTCCCAATGCAGTAAGAAGGCAACAATCTCCTTTGTGGCTCTTTTTGTGTCCGCAGAAAATTGTCTGGAGTTTAATACAGTGAATTGAATTAGATAAAATTAAAACACAACTTCTCCCCTTCCGCCTTTAGGATAAGAAATCAACCAGGCACCCGAAAATAAGCTTCTCTCATGACCTTCTCTGGTTCATCTTAACACTCTTGATTCATAACCAAGCTTCATTTTGCTGGAGACATTTAATCTGAAACTACCTCAGGGCACCAATTTATCATTAATTTAATTGGAGATGCGCCTGAAAAGGTGAGACATACAATCTCTGCTCATGCAGGCCTCCCCAGGGAGGAGTCATATTCACCACTCTCAGAAGTACTTCTTTCACAAAACAAGCTCTTTGCTCAGCGTCCCAGATCCAGGAGAGCCCACAGACCTCATCAAGCTGGCTTCACCCAGTGCCAGGGACATTGTGCTGGCAGCGCTGGAGCGAGGAAAACCCCACCTCCATTTCCACCTTTCCAAATCAGACACGGGGCACGGGCATGAGCAGCACTCAGACCCTGCCAGTGTTACACTCCCCCTACAGCAGTCTGTGCACTGGTGATTTCTGCAAAAAGGACACACAGTACTAGGAACAGCAGTCCTGGGGAAACCACTGCTGTTTCTGGCCATTCTCCCTTCCTACACACTGGGCTGGGAGCCAGGGTGTGGAGACGCAGCCATCCTGGGGCCCCAAACACGGAGGGGACTCTAGTGAGACCCTGGGTTGAAATGATCTGGAAAAACAAGTTGAGCCCTGACATACTTGTTTTAACCAAAGCACTGGCTGAACACTGGAGAGGTACAGACTGACTTAAGAAGTTGTGACAATTAGGAAGATTACTGTGAATGCGGTGTACCCCACCCTTGCCTTATGTATACAAAGCCACATGTTGCACTGCTTTGTTTATAGCCCAGACTCCACAGCAGAAAACAGACTCCATCTTTCCAATGGGTGAGGCAGCATCAGGATATTTTACAGCCAGAAAATCTCACAGGTCTTTTTTTTTCCATCACACTGCCTCAGGCTTTATATGTGACCCTCCTCTCCCTTTGCCTAGGCTGTTTTTTAAAGGTGGTGATTTGCTGCATTTCCTGGGCCACAAATGTACTCAAAAGCTTCTCTGGTGTAAAGAGGCACTATGCAGAAATACAGGCTTGCTGTTTGTGACCTGTTACCACCACTGCACTTAAGAAGTGCAATTGCATCAATTAAGAAGTTAATTTCGCAAAAAAACACATGCCTCTCGTAAGTGCCTCTCACCCTGGCATGGTTCTTCCTTTCCAAGGCAGGAAGAACATTTATTTTGTAGAAAGAACTGAGAAAGGAGATGCAAAGACTTACATGCTACTTCATCCAAGGCCGTTACCACAAACCACATGACTTTCCTCTCAGCCATTTTTGAACGGAGGGCTACAATTTTGTCTCTCCAGCTGACCCCTGCAAAACACAATAGGAAAAGCTACAGTCCCTAGCTTTGCTGGGGATGATGAAGTAAATACAGACCAACATACTGTGCTTGTGCTCCTCAATACTTTCTAATAATGGATATGAACTACCTCAAAGGAGCTGCCCTCTAGATGCCCATGGATTTGTTTTGAAGTTACCTAACTTCTAGCAAATGGTTATTTGAAGTTTTGAGGACAGAGGGGTCATTAGCTAAGGCTTGATCACCTTCTTGACCTATTCACAGTGACCACATTGTGCTGCAGTCCTGTTCTTCTCTCTCCTTTGTAAGAGAAAAGCAAAAGGGGGATAGTGCAATAGGAAAAACCCATGTCTATTGGGAGTTAAGCTTCTCACCTGTGTAACTCAGGTCAAGCGTGATGAGAGGCTTGCAGGGGCGTTGAGGACAATCTGTCCAGATTGTATCAATCAGGTTTTCTTTGACAGGCACAAGGTCGTGGCCAGCACTTCTCAAGACTTTGGACATTCTCTTCCACTGGTCTGCCAAAGGGAAGACAGTCAAGAGTGGTGGTTTTAAGGAACACACACATGTTCAACAACAGCTCCATTCACAATCATCAAACTCAAGAATTGGAGTCTTCTCCTTTCCTTCCAGCCTCCCTTTCTTCCCATTCCCTTAAAAAAGACAGCAAAATCTACTGCAGTTACAGTTCCACAAACACGCCACAACAGCCAGTGGCAGGTACAGAACCTCATAGTCCTGGAGCCTCATGCTTGAGCTGAAGAAGAACTGCTCCAGCTGAGAGACGGAAGTCTCTGGAAGAAGCCATGGCAGAAGCTGCCCTAAGGGTGTCCTCTCCCCCAGTGCACAACCATGCTAGATCTAAGCTAGACAAGATGAGAGTTGCTTCCACACAGCCACAAGACAGGTCCTTAGTCCATCTGAACAAGCAAATATCTCCCCTTGCCTTCAGTGACCTTTGCATTGCATGTTTTGAACCATTAATAGATGGATACTCTGATATAAATGACACCTTTCCCTGTGCTTCCTAAAGGGAAAGCTGCAGAGATCCCAAGACCACCAAGCAGGAGTAGCAGCATGAATTTTGCCTGGGTGTTCTTGCTCACATGCTGGCCAAGGCATTCAGCATCTTTGAACTGAAGAATGACAAGACAAAGCACAGACAAAAACTGGTAATCAGGATTCTGCTTTTCAGGTAAAGTCGCTGCAAGCCTACAAAGCAGTTTTCATCCCTTGTGTTTTGGAGTCAATGCACTGCTGTGGAACTCTTGTGATACATTGCTAAACCAAAATCCAACCTCTTTTGCATAACAGTTTAACCACCACTACATCTGAAACATGGTTAGCTGCACACCATCACACAAGAGCTCAGCCAGAGAAGCAAGGAAGCAAAATATAGTTGACCAACCCAGAGTTATAAACACAAAGTAAAACCAACCCGCTGGAATAATGAAAGGGTCCACTCCCACCTTCGAGCCTTCTGGGAGGACACTCACTAGCCAATCCTCCTGAGTTGGTGTATCTTTCAGACCTTCAAGGATCAAAAAAAAAAAAAAAAAAAGTTCAAAGAAGCAGTCACCTTGAAACATTCCCACACTATGCAAAAAGTCCAAGCTAATGCACCAGATACATCTACTAATGAACGTCTAGACCCACAGGCAAAAGCTGTCACAGGACACTAAAGCAGAAGCAGTGTATCCAAGATGTCCCTAAGTCCCTGCATGATGGGATATCCCTACAGCTCAAGCTGTACATGTGTGAAGTGACATTCTCCATTGATCAGTGGAGCAGTATCCCAGGCTCCTGCATACCCATTTTCATGAGTGTCCAGTTGTTATCCATTTGATGTGCAGCTTGCAGGAAGTAGCGTCCATCAGTCCACATGGCTGCGTGCTGCTCAGTGACTATGGCGGTACCTGGGCAGGGAGGCAGAAAGGAGGGATGATTCAGGGTGGGCTGCCACCATGCAAGGACACAGACAGCAGGGACAGTGTTTGAAATTCACCCTAATTTCCTAAAAGGCACCTCTGACCACTGTTCAAAAATTATTCCTGTTGCCCCTGCACTGTGACCTTCCAAATGCTGTTGGAGGCAGTATACACAAAGATGCACCTTAATGAACTGCCTCAGATGAACTCAACTTCAGCAAGTCTCAGCCAGCCAGTGGAACTGGGTAAATGGGGCTTTCTAAACTTTCTGTAAGAGACTGTGGTCTCCATTTGGCTGTTTTCACAGTAGCACATACTGTACATCCCTGAACTCCATTCCATCCTCTTTTGGGGAGGAAGCCCGGGCTCTGGCCACCCACAAGAAACAGTTGATACCAGGCCTGCAGACATGGGTATCACTCTCAGCTGTCAGCTGCACCCCTTTCCCAAATGTTACAGCTCTAGCAGAGATGGCTGAACAGGAAACATGAACATAAACTTCTGTTAGTTTCATTGTCTGTCCCATTCCACTGACTCCAGATGGAGGGATGCAAGCAGACAGCTGAGGGGCAGTGACATCCCAGCAAGGCACTCGAGCTGCCTTGCCCTTGACAATATAAAACAAAACAAACCATGGCACAAACTTAAACTGAATCCAAGTCTTTGGAGTCTGCATCTTGACCATACTCTCTGTCACCAAAAATTGATGCCCAGATTAGCAGAGCAGAGTTTCCAAGTATTAACTCATTGTCTTCTGCCAAATTCCCCCAACACAAACGCCATTTTAAGTTGCTCAGTCTGAAAAGATTAAGCAAGAAACACAAGGTGAGCCCTTATGTGGAATCTCACTGATTTGCTGAGCATTAGGCTGGGAACAGACCTTCCAAGTACATAACAAGGGCACAAATTAGAGAGGAAGGTTATGAAGAGGTCATGCAGAAGGGGCAAAATTAATACAGGATTCGTGTGAGCCATTAACAGCAGCCCACAGCCCTGGATTTATCACCTTCCAAATGAGGTCCCAGAGCTCACAGGAACTGATGAATAGACCCTCCAAACATAGGTACCAATATTTATTAAACTGATACACAATTAGAGGGGAAAAAAACTTCAGTAGACTATGGTGACTTTCCAACAACCACAGAGCAGAGTAATCTGCACAGCTTAGGGTACAGCTAGGGTAAAAACTAGGTCTCTTGAAACACAGACCTATCCTACAGCCAAGAAAACATCCTGTCTCGGCAAGATAAGCAAACTTTTCCACAGTGCTCAGTTTCCAAATGCAGAGTTTCTGGCCCTGGCTCTGTTTAAACAGAAAGGCCAGCTAAAGTCCATCCACTGTTCACCCAGCCCGAATGGGCAACGTAAAAATCTGTTCATACTGGCTGCACTTCAAAAGAAATGACCGCAGGTTACCAGCACCACATTAAAGAGTTAACAGGATTTTACTTTACGAGCGGTTCATTTCGGGGTCAAACATTTTCTGAAAACTTGTTATTCCGCTGATATTACATAATTCCAGCGAGTAGCCAAGACATAATTCTGCAGATGCTGAAATGGGAATAAAACAGTCCAAACAAGCTGGATACATTTTCTTTTCCATCCTGTCTCTATGCCATGAATGGAACTATTTCTTTAGAGGAGAATTATGCAAGAACCCAAGTTCTGGAAAGGTACCTGCAGAGCCATCAAATCCAGAGATGAATGCCCTTCTGCAATCACAGGGTGCAATGTACTCGCTCTAGAAAACAAAAGAGGCCGCAATTATTTATAGCAGCAGGGGGAAAAAAAACAATCAGCTGATGACAAATACTTTGATAAGCTTTTTCTCCTAAAGGACACCACAGAGAGAACAAAATGAGTTAAAAATTCCTGGGCTCTACTCCACTGTGATTATACTGTATTTATGTTCAACTGGTGGGTTTTTTAAGCTGGAGCACTTTTTCTCCCACAAACATCTGTAAACACTGAAGTGCTTCAGAGTTTGCAGACGTTTATTTCACACTCAGCCTCTCCTATGGGCAACAAACAAAACATGCCTTTGAAGCTGCAATGTGAAGGGAAGGGAAACCAGAAGCACCCCTTGATCTCGGAGACCAGAGTTATCAGCGCACAAAATCTGTAAAATTCACTATCTCCAGTGAAGTCCCCTCACTGGCATTTATAAGAATTCCTTTAAGACTTCTTCTTCTGCAATAGTGACATTGAAAGAAAATCATCAAGGTGGTAAGACTGTACAAAATTTAACCCTTGGGACCTTTCATAGATAGATACTGATCCCCTCACTTCTTTCTTGCCTACTCAAAATTAAACTACAGCCAAAACCACTAGACCATGGTTTGATGGATGAGAAGGAATCAAAGGCTGTTAGACCATCTTCATCCCAAACCTGTCACAACCTGTGTTTTTTGACACATATTTTCAGAATGTTGTAGAAGAGACTGAGAATGCACAGACACCTGATATTAAGAGAACTGCCAAAATTTAAAGAACAACTGTACCTTCACATGGCCCACATGCCTTTTTTATGGGATTCCATTCTGGCAAGTTTGTAGGTCAGAACTGCTGAGTAGGCTGTTAACGAACTAGTGCAAATCAGCAAATCAGCTTAATCCAGGCTGACAGCACTGATGTTTGAGCTGCAAAACCCCTGGATTTGTACCTTACAAATGGGCTGAAATCCAAGTCTGTTTCTCTGCCCATAAAGTTTCTCTGCACCCAGCTGTGCTGGGGCAAAAGAAGCATCTTAGAAACTGAGCTAAGAAATCACAGCCCAATTCTCAGGTGGTTTTAGTCCCTACTGTGATAGAATCACCTGATTGTTAAAAAACACTCCCTTCAAATCTGTTACTCTTCACTGTTCTAAAGAATACAGAGGGTTCGAAGCACAGGAATGAGCGAGTGAGCAGCACAAATTACAGCACCTGGGACCAATTCTTTATTTCTGCTCCAAATCAAGCCATGATCAAACCCCTCCCACAACAGCCATGTCTCTTCCCTCCTGGGAGAAGCCAACCAACCATTCACCACTAACATTTTGAAACTGAACCTTGGGACAGAAAATCTCACGGCCCAAAAGAGAATCTCATTGAGTGGCTTTTGCTCCCAATTGCCAGGGAAGATTTCTGGTATATGCTCCAAAGAAATCCTCCATTTTACCCAAACACTAATGAAAGTTGGCAGAAAGGAGGCAGGTATGGAGACCATGCATGCCCTCATCTCTGACCCAGTTAGCTTCCTGTGTCTTTTCTTGTCCAGCCCCACAGGGCCGTGACATGCTCAGCAGCTGTGGGGAGGAGGAAGGTCGGGATACCCATCTTGGGAAGGGATGACTGCCCTCAGCACAGCTCTAGCTGATGGGGTGGATCCCTCAGCCCCACACAGCACATTATCACCAATAATGACAAAGGCATCAGCAGACAGAGAGGAAAAAGTTGTTGAGGGAACAGAATCAAGTTTCCCCACTGCCTGTCTCAGAGCAGTAGGGGAGAACATGAAAGCAGAGCAATGCTGGACCTGAGGATTCCTTATTCCAACATTTCCTAGACTGCTATGACTCCCCTCGCCTACACTTCCCAGCTCAAAGGTGGGACACCATCTCCCAGGGTCCAGTGCCTAAAGGAGATACTGGAAATTTCCCATCATGGATCACATCACTTAAGTGCATCCCAAATCAGACCAGCGATTTCTTTTCCATTTCTCTTGACCAACACAGCAGAGACTACAGGCTAGCTCGCTTGTGCAGACCAGCAACCTCACATTCAGAGCATGGGTTAACATCAGAGAGCAATGAAATGGATGAAAACAATTTTTAAAAAATACAGAAGAAAAAGAAGTGTATCAGTTTTAGGTCTGGTAAAACCCAAATTAGCAAAGACCTTGACTTCATGGACATACCTCACGCTGTCCCCTTCACAGACAAATCCAGGGGGTGTTTCAAGAGTTTACAATGAGATAGAAGGGCTTTAAAAGGGAGTATCAGTGATCTGGAGGGAAAGACAGTTCATTCATCTGTCAGTCTGAATTCTTGTACACCCACCTGTTCTGTTCCATGCAGTAACCCCCACTGTGCAAAGATGACCCCACGTTTTGCACAAGCTAAAATTACATGGGGAACACCTGTGTGTGCCACACAAAGCACAGACCACAGCACAGTGAGAACGAGGTATTTCCCTGGGGCTTGTCTGGCAGCTCTGACGGCCTTCAACCTGGCCTTCCTCAGTCCTTTCATATCTGCTTCTCACCACACCTGTCAGTCACACAGACAAAACTGGGGGCTACATCACAAAAACCCCTCAGCTACGCCAGGAAGAACCCCCAAAAAATCAGTGCTGTTTATCTCCAGAGCCTGCATGGCTGTGCTGTAAACATGTTGAAGCTCATTCTAGCCTAATGTCAACCAAATCAGCCATGCCAAGTGCATCTGGCTACCCTTAGAGGCACAACACTGGTGTCATTAAAGAACAAACACTGCTGCGTACCTAGAGAGAGGGAGGTATTCACTGCCAAAAACCTAACTAAATTGGTAAGATCTGGAACAGGTCACAGCAACCTGTGCACAAGCCATCTCCTGCTTTATAACTCGGCTGATTCCTCAGCTCAGCACAAGTGTGTGTCAGAGGAGCCAGCCCTGAACAGAAGACAGCACCTCTGCCAATCCAAACACAGGGCTCTGAGCTGGGCAGGTGCTCCCTTCATGTGGATGACCAGCCAAATCTAACCAAATTTGTTTTGAGTCAAGGCCTGGAGGGCGAAGCCAGCCACAGTTAAGCTGTGACTGGCTCCAAACCCAAGCTCTAATCCAAACATCATTCCCTCCCATTAAGAAGCAGCTCTTCCAATCTCTGAATAGTCCCATATGGGCAAACGCCAGATTCAATGTAAACACACATTGACTCAACATAAGAAAGGATCCTGCTTTTACCACTGCAACATCCCAAAAGCTCTAACAGACATTTTTAACCAAACCACAAAGGGCTTAGGTGCCTCATTCCCAAAAACATGGCTTTTCACCCCTTTGTGATCCCTGGGCACCTGTAGCCACCCAGCATGCATGAAAATAAGTGGGACTCTTTGGGCTTCATTCCAGTTTTGGCTGAGACTGTCCTCCTTTCTCATCAGCCTCTGGACCACCCAGGTCCCCAAGGGAAGAGTCTGTTTCTCTGACTTCTTATCACCAGCACCAAAATTTTCAAAAATTAAAAGTAGCCAGCCAGCATCCAGGGCTGAGTGCAAGAGCCACAGATGCAAGGCAGCCTTGGTTCAGCCTGAGTCAGAGCCAGCTGTGTTTGAGAAGCTCTTCAAGTCTTTCAGTTCCTTACACAACTAAACATGGAAAGCAAAGGATACAATTGGTAGCAAGACTCCTGGCAGTATGATAATCTAAGACTCTTAGCCTTGCAGGAAAACCAATATTAAACTCAGAGCTCATCAACATTCCCAGTGTTACAAAGAGAAATTAGTCAGCAAGTTGCAGCATCAGGGTGTACCAGCATCAGTCCAATCCAGGGGTTCCTTTGCAACCCAGAAGGGAATAAAGGTTCCCCCCAATCTAAACCCTGTGGCAGCACCACAGGAGGGAAAACCCTATTTGTTGACAAGTTCTGTGATGTGGATGCGAGGACAGCCTCAGGAATAGCTGGGAGAGGCGAGGACAGCAATACACAGCTTGTTTGGGCTGTGGGGAGGAAATGGCTTAGGCCACCAAACGCTTGGCTATCATTAAACCACAGTATTCTGAGTCATAGAGGGAGCTGCCTAAGAGCAAAATCTGTCTGCAGGGCTGTAAAGTTCTTGTTTGCACGCAGGAAACAAACCCTTGCTTGGAACATGGAGAAGTTTCAAATCACAGGTCATCACAATTTACCTGGAATCAGTAAGGCTGTTCTGGGATCAACAGGTTTCTGTCACTGGCAAAAACTGCACCAATTCCCAAGCCTCACAGAAAAAAATCCTGCACCAGCTATTCAGGAGGCACCAGAATCAGCAGTTTTTAGTAATCGTTTCCATTCAGATAGATTCCCTCTGCAGAGAAACCTGACCAACTCGCCTGGCAGGAAATAGCAACATGGGGTTCTCTGCTTAACTGCACTCTGTCAAGGAAAAGAAAGCAACAGAAAAACCCAGAAGTCCTGAGGGTCACATTCTTCAACTCACATGACAGCATTTAATGTCTAGTGAAATGAAACCAGAGTTATATATGGACAGAGGCAGCTTGAGGCAGGAATGCAGCAGACAATAGCAGCTGCAGAAAACGCCTCCCCCCTACCTGCCCAAGTTTGGACCTCCCTATGAGGAAACATGATGCTGCACACATGGTCCCAGGGCACAGGCAAGTCCGGACCCAGCTCACCCCAGTGCCAAGTCAAGGGCAAAGGTTCTGATTCAGTTGCATTTTGCTCTTGTGCACCCTGGGGTAAAAGGGAGCTTTGGGTGTGAGCCAGTAAAGCTTCAGGTCTTTTGTTTCCTGAAAATGGCTGAGGAGGGAAAAACCCTCAGCAGCTCTTGGGTCTCCTAACAGAGTGAAGAGAAGAGCGAAAATTGCACATGGGCAAGCAGGGGAGGTACAGGGCAGTTCAGCAATTTAAAATTTATGTCACGGACTACAAAATTCTTAACAGTGCAAGCAGCACACAATTACTGCCATGGGTTACCACCCTGGGCCCAGACTCCCTCCTGTCTTTAGTGCATGGAACATGATGCAGAGCAGCATGGAAAGGGAAGTGTCACTGTGGCCTGTTCCTTCCCTGCCCCTCCAAAGGCCCCTCCTTGTGGGATTTGAAGGGCTTTAGCACAATGCAACAAATTCCACCAAGAAATGGATCTAGCAAAGAGAAAACTCTGCAACTAAACCTTTGCTACCTTGCTTGAGAGTACGTATTGATCAGGAGGTGCTACCGGGGAAAGCAAAGCCCAAATAAGGCCTGTTCCTCCCCCAGTAAACCCATTCTTCCCAACAGCCAGGATGGGCACAGCAAGTGCCCTGGCAAGCTCCCTTTTCTGCAGTGTGAGCTCCCTGAAGACGATCTGATGAAAAGCTGTTGGTGGAACATCCACTCCAGTTTGTTACAGGAACATGAAAACCTCAGTCTCCTGATCAGACCCCCAGAAATGCGATATTTCTCAGGTTCCAACGAGGTGTTTCTCAGTTTTCCCAGACTTTTATGCTAGAATTTTATTTATTTTTTGGCTTTTATTTTTTGCAGGGAAGCAGAGTGTGACCATTCCCATAATGCATCCATCCATACCTGGTGGGCATCTCCAGAGGGCACTATGTAGGCTTGGACAGGCTCCTGGACAAACTTGGGATTCTTCATCACCTGCCGCAGTTGCTTCAGCAGCTCTGTTGTAATTTTCGGACTCATCTTCCTACCTGCAAGTAAAACAAAGCATGAAACTTCAGAGTTTCTCCAGCCATCCCAGGTCACCCACATGCACAGGCTGGAAGAGGCTATCCCCACTGGAAAACTCCCCTTGAGGACAACTGTGCCAACATCATCCCTGTCAGACCAGAATTTCACCTGTCTCATCCCTTTGTTCATGTTGCTTGAGAACAAGAAATCAGGCTGAGGCCAGGGACTCAAAGCTGGCCTGTCCTGGAAAGGATCTTTCTCACCTGATGATGGATGGCATGCCCTGTGGTGCTACACATAAGCTTAACTCACTGATCAACCCCTTCTTGCATGTGGACAGCACCAGGAATGAAAGCACCTCAGACACACCCTATGACAGCCAGGAAAGGTCTTGGAACAGGATATGGATGGTCCCAAGTACCCACAGATCAGAACCAGCCCCACCTGTGAAGTGCACTGAGAGAAACTTTCAGTCTTTCACTCTAGGGCCGCAGATGCTGTGGCTGATACACTGCAGGAGCACCGGCTGCTGGGAGAGGAAGACATGCACACCAGAACTCAGAAATGGACCAGTTATAAATGCAATTTTTAGAAGTTTTACTGTAGCCCAGTTTCATGGTGAACTGGTGACTGGTTTAACTCAGACAAAAGAAATCTGCTCTCAAGGACATTCACAGGGATGCATTCACTGGCCGCATTTACCTCAGGGCTGCATACTAGTTCACCTAGGAAGAACACAACTGTAACAGGAGGAACAGCCCACTGAGCTCTCACAAGTGGCTGCCAGAGGACAACTGAGGATGCTTATGGGAATGTTCTCCAAAGACCTTTGGCAAATGCTCTGCAGATCTCGGCTGATGTCAGGCAGGGGTGGGGCACAGCCTGGATAGCACAAAGCAGATCAGAGGGGAAAACAAGGGCATAGGCCAGTCACCGTTCCTGGCTGTGTTTTTGCAATGCACGTGTCTGGCATTGCAGTGAACACCAGCCTCTCAGTGTGCTTCCCCAAAATCCTCACCAGCCAGCGCCCGCTGTGAGCACTCGGCACAGTGATGCACCAGGCCCTGCTGCTGCGCTGGCACCAGAGGCAAGCTGCAGAGGGAGGTTCACGCTGGCTGCAGAGGATGCCTGGCCAGAAAACTATGAAAATCAAGAAGCCTGAACCTTTTCAGAGGTTCTCCATCTTTTTCTTCACTCACATCTCCAGGGCATGCCCAAAGTGGGATAATCACTTTCCCAATTTTCTCCCCACTCCTTTCACATTTTTAAGAACTCTTATAACTTTAATGTTGTCACTTTCCAGGGCAAAGTGGGTAGATTATGTCCTGCTTGAAGGCCATGCTATGAAGCATTTTATTCTGACCAGTTAATTTCACAGCTCATTTCACAGCCATGTCTACAAACAGGTCATAGATGGGAGAAGCAAACAGCATGCAGGTCTCAGACATTTTTTTTGCTTATCCAGGCACTTATTCCATCTACACCTCAGTAGCTACCAGGAGTCCCAGATGACATTACGGTCTTATGGCAAAAAGACAGTAAGGCACAGTCCCTGCCCTGTGATGTTTGCCATCTGAACAGGAAAAGCTGCCTCCCTTTCACAAGGTATGATTTGACCAAGGTCACACAGCAGCACTGTGACCAAGTCAGGAACTGAACCAAGATCTGATGCATTCAGCTGTAAAAAAACCCAAGACCACCATCCACGTCTCATCACAGGAAGTTTAAAGCACACCAGACTTGTGTGAGACTAACTCTGCCCACAGGTACACTTTTAAAACCCAGACCACAATAAGCAAATCAAGCTCAAAAGGCACCATACACTATGTCTTCAAATTGGTATCTTGTCCCTTTACCGGGGATTACACCACAGATTTCTTTCCAGGACAAATTTAATTGTTTTATACAGTGTTTGCAAGCTACACTGAACTTTATAATATTGTGATTGTTTCTGTTTGTCCTCCACAGAGAGCTGCTGTAACACTCTATAACACTGCTGCTGATTTATGTTCAGATAGAGTGAAACACAAAGGAGAGAGAGCAACAGCATAGCAACTAGCCAGCAGAAAAGAATCTCTTCCTATAACCTCGTAAGGACACACCTTCCTTTCTTGGCCTGTGCTTTGTCTCCAGGAGTCTAAAAGTCTCATATAAATAGGCAAAGCATGACAAGGCTTTGCCTTTTAATAAAGCTCCTTGCTGACAAGCCATGGTTTTCTTAGCAAGACAAGATTGTCTCAAGGACAAAAAAAAAAAAAAATTATCATTTAAAAAGTACTCTCATTGTTGAAAGATTTGCTTGCAATATTAAAAACACAACTAAGGTAGATTAGCAACAAAACCCACATTAAGGAGGACTTCTATTTTGGATGACCCCCACATTATACAAAATGGCTTTCAAAATATCCTCCATAAATTTTGTAATAAAAATTGTCTTCAGTTTCCAGAGAAATAGAAGCTGTTTTCTCAGAGATATTTGGTAGTCATTTACTCTGGTCACCCCTATAAATCTTAATTAAAAGCCTCTACAAAGTTAAAACGGCTTCTCTATCATTATTTCTATCATTATTTAATCAGTCCAGTAATTAAAACAAAACACAGCTGAAATTAAGGTAGTGGCTGTAGCAGTGCAAGAACCAGCCCCATTTCCTCCTCTATCTTTTTCAAAGGTATCAGGCTCCCTTGTTACCTGTCTCTGCAGTTCCCCACATTTGGATGCCACTTGTCTCTGCTCACACAAAATACCATCCAGCTCTTTGCTCAGCCTTCATAAGCTCCACTGTGCCTGAGAAAGCAAAGGGCAAAATTGAAGTGTCCAACAAACTTTGCCCTCCCATAAAACATTCTCATGCCCCAGCAATGAGCTGAAAATGCATTAACACTATGTTCTTGGTGGTGAGATTAGAGATGCACTGAGGGTGAGCCATGGGGGAACAGTGAACAAGGGTCAGGCATTTGCTTGTCAAGATTTATGATTAAATCTTGCAAGTGTGTGCTGGTTTATGCCAATTTGTTTTCTCAGTCATTCTGTCAGAGGCCACTCCCCATTTCACAGATGTGGAAATTAAGGCAGAGCAGGAGTAACATGCAAAGTACCACTGTAGCATGACGAGAGTCAGAGCTGGATCCCAAAATCTGTCACTGTCTAGACATATATTATCTACACCTCACTCAGACTGCAGGAGGCAGTTCTCCAAGAGCCCAGACCAGATCCTGCCTGGACAGCATCTCCATCAGACACACGGGGCAAAGAGCAACCACGAAAACGCTGCCAGAGGAACCAGACACGTCCTCCTGCCTCCCACATGCACGCATAGTGATGGGCTGCTGCAAGCCCAGGCGCCAGCGACGGCCAGGGCTGGGGACACCAGGCCCCCTGTGTCAGGGTGTGTATCAGTGCCACAGTGGGGAAAGGCGGTGAGGCGAGGCGGTCTGGCTACAGCTGGGTCTGCCTGTGGCTGCTGTTAGACCAGCCTGAGTGTTTATGTCATGTTTTCTTCAGATATGCTCATCCTTGTGACGATTTCCTCTCCGGTCTCTCTTTTATGAATAGTCTTGTTCAAAATAAGCACATTCGCTTGCATAGTCAGGAGCCAGCAAAACCACCTCAAAGCCAGGCCTCTCTCGCCTGGACTGCCTGCACACAGGGCAGCTCAAGCACTCACTGCCCAAGCAACCATAACTAAGGCACAAGCCCCATTGCTTGTCCCCTCTCCACAGTATCTGCAGCACCTCAAATTCACGGAACAGAACAGCAGAATTGTTAGGGTGGGAAAGGACCTCCAGAGCAGGTGACACAGGAGCACATCCAGGTGGGTTTTGAAAGTCTCCAGGGAAGGAGACACCAAGGCATCCCTGGGCAGCCTGTTCAGTGCTCTGCTACCCTCAACGTAAAAAAGTTCTTCCTCATGATCAGGTGGAACTTCTTATGTTTTAGTTTATGGCCATTGTTCCTCCTCCTGTCGCTGGGCACCACCAAAAGGGGTCTGGCACCATCCTCCTGCACCCACCCTTAAACCATTTGTATGCATTGATGAGATCCCCTCTCAGTCTTCTCTTCTCCAGACTGAACAGGCCCAGCTCCCACCGTATCTCCTCGTAAGTGAGATGTTCCTGCCCACCTGGGCCAAAAGCCTCCCCCAGCCCTCCACAGGACTGACGGAGCCGCCTGGGCCTGGCCACCCCGGCTGGGCCCGGCTGTCAGTGCTGGATCCCCTGCAGGGCCTGGGCGCCCGAGCTGGGCCTGGAGACCCGCCGCGGACCGGCTGGAGGGGAAAGCCGTGCCCAGGCTGGGCCCCGGGCACAGGTCCCGCTCTCTGCCGTCAGCTCGGGGCACCCACCCGGGGCTGCCCCGCTCGCCGCGCCTCACCTGCCGCCGGCCCGCCTGCCGCCGCGACGTCAGCGCCCACGTGGGCCGCTACCACCGCCCCCATGGCGTCACGGCTGACGTCACGGGCGCGCGGGAGGCACCGGGAGCGGGACCGGCATCGGCGCCGCTGGGACGGGCACC